>VDFB02278253.1:0-25906 GCA_007258455.2 Sequoia sempervirens | reverse complement strand
AAATCCTATGTGTGTGTGTGTGCGACTCCATTGACATTAACCCGTTTATTTATCCATGTCTATACTCTTCTCTCTAGTGATATTCTCCCTCTCCATTTGGGAGGGTAAAATTTTATCCTGCATTCAACTTAGAAAGCCAATAACATAGTTAGTTCATTTTTAGTTATGACATCATAATCATTGATTAAAAATAATAATCATTAAAAGTGAAACACATTGCATTGCATTATAATTTCATCAAAATATTAAATGACATATAATCATCCACTAATGTCAAAAACACATTTTTAAAGTAAAAGCTAAAAGTAATTTGCAAATCAAAATTTGGAGTGTAACAAAGAGGGAGTTGGCTTTGGTGATATTTTCTCTCTTGCTAGGTTAAATTGTCTTCCAATAAAATTCTACTTCTATTGCTACTACCCATGATTTGGGTGATCCCACAATAGTGTGTCCCACTTTTTGACCAAAGTTGGACATTAAAATCAACTTTTTAAACTAAATTTTCATCTTTTGTCATCCACAACAACTAAATTGTTAAAAATTTGGTACTGCCAAGATGCCCAGTCAAAAGTGTCAAAGTCCCAAATATCTTTGAATCTATGGATTCCCTTTTTGAACAAATAATAAGCATGTTTTGGAAAGATAACAACAAGTGGCTGATCATGATAATGAATAAGTCTACTCCACCATATTGAGAGGTGATGTAAATTTCAATCCTTAAATGACCAACTTGTTGCCATTCTTTCAAATTATTAGAAGAGAGGGAAAAGCTCTAATTTAAAAGGAGACAATTCATATTTATCCAACTTTGGTCTATATTTGGCCGAACCAAAATCTTTATCTCCATTGGCTGACTCTAATAACAATCCATTGGGTAATTGATAAATGTCTAAACCATTTTTATTTTTGTGCAGTCCTTAGTCCCTCTTGACCTTTCTATGAAACTTTGCACTCCCAGGGAATGTAACTTTTTCAAAGACTGGAAATGGTTGTCATTCAGTCCGTTCTTTTTTCCTTTGAAGAGGGTCTATACTCATATCCTTCCTAGATGGCCTCGTATTCCCTGTCTTAATCAAAAGTGGAAATTCTTATTTTGTTCCAAATTTTGGATCAGACTGAGTACTCAAATATGGAATTTGAAAGCTGATTTTGACACGCAAGTGTTGGCTTGGAAAATCTTACATTGCAAGCTACCTTTTGGGGATAGATTGAAATGTATGATGGTTCAACCAGCCAAGTGCCCCTATTGTTTATGCATTGTAAATATGAAACATATATTTTGGGACTGCGCTTATGTTAAGAGACAATGGACAACTATTTTAAAAAAAATTCTAGCTATTTTCTATCATGAGTTAAATTGGAAAGAAGCTATCCTTGGTTTTGGTATGCACAACAATGTTATTGTTGACTCCATTAGGCAAGTGGTTGTCAAACACATATGGAAAGACAGACGTTCGACTATATTTTCTAATAACTTTCATCAAGCAAGTGCAACTTTACGGCTATACTGTGACATTTTTATACATGTGGCTTTTTTGTTTTTGCAACTTCACGTATTATGCAAGAAAAAAGCAAAGAACTCGGTGCAACTTCAACAAATTAAAGATCAGATTTTACAATTTCATTCTGATAACAAGCTCAGCCAGAGTAAAATTGTTCAGTATATGAAATGAATGTTTTGGTGCAGCTTTGGATTTGTATGTACAACTTTGTTAAATTGTATAGTTTTGAGTTTGGGTGTTTTCGTACAGCCCTCCTATGGCTGTGTGGCATTTTGTGCAGCTCATGTTTTTCCTGTATAGCTTTGTATTATTTTACAGTTTTGGGTTCGGGCATCTACATACAACCCTCCTATGGCTGTGTGGTATTTATGGGTTGTAAGGTTTTTTTCCTTTCAGCTACCTTTGGTAGCTCTTATTCTTTGCTTAATAATCCGGCTTGATTCAATATATATAGAAACAAAAAAATGTTAAGAATTTGAAGATGATGTGAACTAGAGATTTTTGATATTTTGTGTGTAGATTTTTAAATACATTTTTAATTAAAAATGGTTATGAAGTTTTACATAAGTTTTTAATAACTTATTTTTTATAACTTAAACAATATTTTTAAAAAGTGATGCTTATTCCATATCATTTTTTTTACAAATAGAATAAAATTATAAGTTCTTAAACATAGATTGGTAACATTAATTCCTAATGCACAATTATTTTTTTTGTAATTTTTTGTCGCATATTTTATTTTTTTTTGTAATTTTTGAAATGATATTAATTATAATTTAGACATAGGTTTATTCCATATTGCATAATATTTTTTTGTGTATTCTAACTTTTTTTTTTGAGTCAATGACATCAATACTTAGAGCATAGATATTTTTAAATTGTTCTTCTATTTTATTTTTCATGTATGTGGAGACAAAACCTTAATGTTTGGTGAAAAATCACGGCTCACTTGAAAAATAAATAAATTAAAATCAATAAATATGTTTAAAATATACTTTGGAAAGCTTATTTTGAGGGCCACAATCTTGTTACAACCTTCTATCATGTTGATTTCATTTGCTAGTCCAACTAAAGATTTGAAATAGAAAATTTTGAAGAAAATCTAAATGCCAAGGAAGTAAAACCCGACCATGGGCCTTCGTTTGAAGGAAGGTCCCTTCCATGTTTTAAAACATATTGAAAATCTATATGACCTTTGAATGAAGATACATCTATGTTCAAAGGTATTTATGCAAATACCTTTGAATGAAAGTACCTCTCTTCGAAGATATTTGTTGATTTTTTTATTTCATTTTTCTTTTTTTTCAACTATTGTTTTTTTGGTATAGCTTGTTTCACTTTCATTACTTATTACTTCTACTATGACTTACCTTAATGCAATTATTGTAACTATACTTTCTCACTACAATTATGATCTCTAATTTTGTATTTTTTATAATTATTCTCTTTTTGACTCGAATTCCACAATTTTTTTGTTTGTTCTTGTAGTCCTTATATTGGTAAAACAAGAAACAATTATTAAATCAATTTTTTTATTTATTTTTATTGAACAAAGCAGAAAGAATTACAAGAAGAAAGCTACCAGCAGTAGCTGAAACCAAAAAAATCAGATATACATAATCCGAGTGACAATAGCAGAGGCTAAACAAGGCAACAGCCATAATTATTTCTTGTTTAAAGTTATATGTATGGCCTGTGATATTGTCACTCGGATTATGTATATCTGATTAATTATGGCTGTACATCAATTTTTCTTTTCTTTAAACTACTAGTAATAAGAAGTATTAGAAGATAAATATATTCTCTTGGTCATTATCGTTAATGAGTTAAACAATGGAGTCCCAACTGCAAGTTTTGTTTTGTACCTTTACCTCGTTTTGCCAAAAGTTGCTGCATAAGGGCATCTTCAAGCTCGACAACGTTCGGTTCTATAACAGGAATACAATCATTTCCTCGTAAGTTCCGAGAGCATCCAAAATTACTTCAATTCAATCTTTTCCATTAGTCCAAACATCAAACCTAACACTGTCCGTTCACATGGATCTAGATACGTCATATTAAACTGTTAAAAAAATCTTGTCTGACAAACTCAGAATTCATAGTCTGATCTAACCGTTAACATACAAACATCTAGAAACGCCTAAACAGTCTGCACCAATATCAACAGCACAACGTGCCGGATTTTTTACGCTGAGCAGCAAATGTCTTTACATTGACTAGATGTAGAGCTGGAAAGATAACAACGAAGGAAAACATTTTATTACGTGGACTCCAATTGCAACGTCCCAGGTTCAAATCTCTCGGCTCTCGATCAACATCCCCCCAGCGGTACGTAAACCGACGCTTCTAGCCAAATCACGGGATCGAACTATGGAGAAAATTGATAAATGACAGCTAGTGCGGAGAAAATTGATTAATGACAGCTAGTGCACGGACCATATTCCAAACCCACTTAGAGACATTCTTCCAATTAAATTATACCCGTAAGCGTCAATACCAATTAATGCAAGGTCTTTAAATTAATAGTGTTTACACATGTGATGCAGATTAACGGTTAAACAATTTTAATTACATCAATACAACTCAAAAGATTCTTTTTTTTCGATTAGTTATATAAAAGTTTTTCTGTACTTGGAATTCTACTATTTGTGCTGTGGATTGATTCCGAACAGCTTGGAATGAATTCACACGGTTAGTACCTTACCAATTCAGGTGAGAACACTGTCTTACACGGCTCACTATTTCTGCGCTTGCATTTCTTCCCCCCGCACCCCACTTTTAAAACTTCCAGCCCGGCTGCCCTGTATAGACAAGCAAAGTGGCGGTCTCCGCTTTTTTTTATTCGTTTCTGGTGCTGAACACTCTATATAAGCTTTTGCTTCGTGAGTCTTCTGCATCTGTTTCACGATGTGCAGAAGACCAAATTCTATGGATAGCAAAATGAAGCAGCAGTTGCAGATAATGCTCTTGCTATGCTTTGCATTTGCATGGGCGGAGGCAGAGAATGTTCTGTACAAAGACGCATCACAGCCTGTAAACGCTCGGGTGGAAGACTTGCTGAGGCGAATGACTCTAGAAGAGAAGATCGGACAGATGACCCAGATTGAAAGAGAGGTCGCTT
This sequence comes from Sequoia sempervirens, assembly GCA_007258455.2. Taxonomy (NCBI): domain Eukaryota; kingdom Viridiplantae; phylum Streptophyta; class Pinopsida; order Cupressales; family Cupressaceae; genus Sequoia; species Sequoia sempervirens. The sequence continues at coordinate 21,283 of VDFB02278253.1, read as the reverse complement.
CTGCAGATGTCATGAAACAATACTACATTGGTATTAATAAAATGCAGATTTTATTATTACCCATAAGAGTTTTTATTTTGTTTTTCTGTTTTGTTGCAGAAGATTTTGAAAATCTCGGTTTTTTTGTGTGTTGTTGTGAGTCAGGGAGTGTGCTTAGTGGTGGAGGAAGTGTGCCTGCACCCAAGGCAAGTGCTGCAACGTGGGTTAATATGGTAAACGAGCTTCAGAAGGGTGCCATGTCAACTAGGCTGCAGATCCCAAGCATATATGGCATCGATGCTGTGCATGGCCATAACAATGTCTATGGGGCTACTATATTTCCCCACAATGTTGGCCTCGGAGCAACCAGGCGAGTAAAGCTGTAGATATAAACCACTTTATTAGAACAGGGGTTTGTCTACCGTATGTAAATACATTGAAATTCTTCATTTTGCATTGGGATTTTTGAATTTGCTTACATTTCGTAATGGATTTATGCAGGGATCCTATTCTGGTGAAAAAAATCGGTGCTGCTACAGCTCTAGAAGTTCGAGCCACAGGCATTCCTTATACGTTTGCTCCTTGCGTTGCTGTAAGATTCTTCAATACTCGAACTTGTGTATGTTTGAGGACGTTCTGTTTAGTTACTTATGATGTGCTTTTGCAAACAGGTCTGCAGAGATCCTAGATGGGGGCGCTGCTATGAGAGCTACAGCGAGGATCCAACCATTGTGAAAGCCATGACAGAAATCATCTTTGGTCTGCAGGGCACACCTCCTGCTAATGCTACCAAGGGCTTTCCCTATGTAGCAGGACAGTAAGCTTCAATCCCCATTTTAGCTATTTTTATAATTTAGTTTAATGAGTTCTCACAACAAATCTGGGATCCCTAATATTATTTGCTCTTCTGTAGCTGTACAATGAGCTTCATGCTTCTGTTATTGCAAAGTCATTTTCTTTTAGTTAAATGGATTTGGAGTTATGAAATTAATTATTGCACTCCAAGTGGCGTAAATCCAATAGATCTTTCCATTTCTGTAGCAAAGCCGTAAATTTAAAGCCGCTCTCCCTATTCTAAATTGAATTTTAATTTTAGTTCGGTAGGGTTGTAAGTTTAATCACTTTTGTTACATTTTTTTGGGAGTCTAAAGATTTTGCCTTTCTATTTAAGGGCAGTAAGCTCTAAGCTCCTTTACCTGTTCGAGGTTGAATTGTATTTAGTTCAAGGGATATGTAGTTATCTCATTATAAGTAGTATAATCAGTTATATTACACCCTTACGTGGGATTCCTTATTTATGTAGAATGACTATAAGGTTTCTCTTCCTATGTTATATTGATTTATATTTAGTCCAATGGACCTTGAGTTCTTAGACTAATCAGTCGTTGTGGGTTTCCAAACATTTTTGAAAGCTTCTCCCCTGTTCTATCTTGATTTTCTTCTAGATCAATGGACTTGGGGTTATATCATATTCTTAGTAGGGTTTCCAAAGATTTTTGCGTTTTTCTGGCAGGAGAGTTAAATTGAATTCCTGTCCAGATAATGGAATTTTCATCATGTAAAGTTGTCGATTTAATCGTTTATGTTGCAGACTTGGAGTTCCAATTACTTTAACTCTGAGTTGTGGAATGAATGCCTATCAGGTCAAATGTTGCAGCTTGTGCCAAACACTTTGTGGGAGATGGGGGTACAACCAATGGTATCAATGAGAACAACACTGTAATCAGTTACAAAGGTTTAGTTGGTATCCACATGGTTCCCTATTTTGACGCGATTGTCAAAGGGGTCTCAACAATTATGGTTTCCTATTCCAGCTGGAATGGAGAGAAAATGCATGCTAACCGCTTCCTTGTTAACAATGTGTTAAAGAAGCAACTTCGTTTCAAGGTACTACATTGTTGCTAACAGTCAATATCGATCTTGAGTATTACTTATTGAGATATGCATGATCAATCTTGGTTTTATTTGTTGTCCTTTCCATCAATACATTTTTGACAGCACTATATCTGAAATTTAAGAGTCATGCATTCTAGTGTTGCCATTCTTTGGGTTGCAGGGCTTTGTTATTTCAGATTGGGAAGGAATTGACAGAATAACTACCCCGGCTGGTGCTAATTATTCTCTTTCTGTCTTAGAAGGTGTAGGTGCAGGAATTGACATGGTACTGCAATTTTCTCTTGCTTTTGTTATTAAAAAGGCGCTTCTCTCTCTTAGCCTAACCTTTGAATTACTACTGCTAGAAATTACAGGGTACCCCTTGTAGTGAACATTGGGTATAATTAAAGGTTAATTTATGGGAGACATTTTATTATAATATTTATGGGGCATCCGCATATACCTGATTTTGCTCTTTACTAATCTGTTTGGCAGGTAATGGTTCCCTTCAATTTTAAAGACTTCATTAATGATCTTACTTACCAAGTTAAGGGAGGTTTCATCTCCTTGAATAGAATAAATGATGCAGTGCGCAGAATTTTGAGGGTGAAATTTATCATGGGCCTTTTTGAGCATCCTATGGCTGACTTGACCCTAGCCAACCAACTAGGTAGCAAGGTAATATGGATATAAATTTCAATTCATTAGCAAGGTAATATGGATAAAGTTTAATTCATTAGCAAGGTAATATGGATATAAATTTCAGTTCATTAGCAATCTCTGACTGACAATGCATGTCATTAATTATGGTGATTTTTTTGTATAAATAGCCTTCAGCACTTCACCTGCCTTTAAAACCATCGCATCTTATTGCTTCAGATCACGTGCATCTTGTCTCTGCTTCTGTTTTTAACCCAGTATTGTTTTTCAATAGCATTTGTACCATTTTTTAAACAGAACTTTTGAGTATCCTATGAATCGAAACTAAGATTAAAAACTTTGAAGGTCTGAAAGTTAAAAATTTCCCAGTCCCTTGTTTATTGCAATAATCCATAACTTTCATCTGCAGGATGAAGGAAGTTTGGTGCTTCTCCTGGCATTATCTTTGTTTTGATGTGTTCTAACATATATTCTTGACATATCAGGAGCACAGGGATTTGGCAAGAGAAGCTGTCAGGAAGTCTTTGGTGCTGTTGAAAAATGGGAAAGCAGGGAGTCACCCTTTGCTTCCTTTGGATAAGAAGGCTCCCAAGATTCTTGTTGGAGGGACTCATGCTGACAATCTTGGTTATCAGTGTGGTGGATGGACAATTGAATGGCAAGGGTTAAGTGGTAACACAACTATAGGTGAGGCTCCCTGCGAGGAAATGCTTATCATTTTATAAATTAGAAGTTCAGCAGCAATTGTACTAAAATTTCATAATCCCAATGGTGTGCAGGGACCACAATTCTCGCAGCAATCAAATCAGTTGTTAGTCCCTCTACTGAGATTGTTTATGAGCAAAGTCCGGATGCAAACTTTGTCAAAGGGAAAGGGTTTTCATATGCCATTGTGGTTGTGGGTGAACAACCATATGCGGAAACTTTTGGAGATAATTTGAATTTGACAATTCCCTTAGATGGAGGCAATACAATCAACAATGTCTGCGCTTCCTTGAAATGCCTAGTAATCTTGATATCTGGAAGGCCACTTGTAGTGGAGCCATTCCTTCCAGTGATGGATGCCTTTGTTGCAGCATGGCTTCCTGGCACTGAGGGTCAAGGTGTGACCGATGCAATTTTTGGTGATTATGGTTTTCAAGGAAAGCTATCAAGGACATGGTTTAAGAGTGTTGATCAGCTACCCATGAATGTGGGAGACAAGCACTATGATCCCTTGTTTCCATTGGGTTTTGGATTGACTACCACCGTAACTGAAAATCTGAGGTAGTCATTTAGGCTTGACCCCATTTATCTAAATTACTAGTAAAGTCAAACATTGAACATCAAGATGTGTCTGTCAAATAACAATCGATTATTCATTTTTGAAATGATTTTCGTAAAAAAACATTCAGTTTAAGCAGTTAGAAAAGGCAGCAGGGTACCTATTTGTGTTTTGTCATTGTTTCTGTTTGCAATTATGCTTGTTATTGTTCTGTGCTGTAGGACTTCATTTGCTGTTCTATCCAAGAGGACTCCTTGCGTTCTTGCCATCATAATTAGCCTCTGCTTGCACATATTTATGATGTGAAACAACACTTCATGCCTAAATCTAGCTCGTTGCTGTTTCCAGTTTTGCATTGAGTTTGACACTCCATAGATCATTCCAACATTTTGTAATATATAACTTATAGTTTTCGTTCGACAGAAAATATGGACTGAGATAAACACAGCCAAGGGGATGTGGAACAGTGTAATTAACTCAGGATTGACAAAAGAAGTATTCTCATGCTATTTGGAAGAAACTTATGGCTCTTGCATTTCGTCTTCTATATGCTATGCCTTTCTCTTCTTTTGTGTGAGGTCATGTTAATGATGGAATAACACAGTTCTAGTTTAAATCTTTTTGTGATTCTTGTGGTGAGGTGCACATCATTACACTAGGCTTTGATCTCCTATTTGTAAATATGTTCCCGATTTTGCTGTACTATGGGGCTTCACGGGCTGTACTGTGAGCCATGATTATTATGATTCTGCGCTTGTACCTATTTCTTGTGTACGACAAATACATTCTACTTAGGTCTATCTAGTTCACTGTTTTCCCAGGGTTAGATTGTTCAAAGACAAGTCATCTGCATGACATTTTCCTTATATAGACACTGGGAGGGCAAAACAAATGCTATATACGGAAGGACAAATCATCTACGCAAAGGTCATAGTAGATAGACTGTAATGGCAGAGTCGCAGTCCATTGCATTTCTTGTGAGGGGGTGTGTTTATCTCATTCACATCCCAATCCCCTTATTTTCTAGTCCGCAGTTTTGGACAAGGGATATGTTCAACCCTAAGAATGAAAAGAAAATTAAACTAAGCATTAACCAAACACTAAACCCCCAAACCTGAACTTTTCTGTCTTCATATACCTAGTTCATTGCAGACTCCATGTTTTGATTAGCTGATTCAGGAGTTCTACAGTTCGTAAATTTTTTTCTTGTGCTGGAACAGTTTTGTTTCGAAAACAGGCAGGGACCGAGATAACACAGATAAATTGCTCGTACAACTGATTAGCAACCATGGGTGGGCGTAATTAGTGCGCAATCGACATGACGTTTTCTGTTTTCACTAAACAGAAACTTCAAATAAAGATGGGTTGTAATGGGGATTGGATATTAATCCCCAATCCTCTTACTTTTTTAATCCACATGTCCGGATAGGGTTTGTTAATATCCGAACTGTAACCCCATATCCCGGGAATTTTTCTATTTGGGTGGATTTTTTTAATGAATAATTTGAGTGGAACTTCCATATTTGGGTGGATAGCCTCTTGCCACAGAGAAACTCCCACATTGTGAATAGGATAATAACTGTGAGAGTTGTGGTTTAGAATATATTACAGTTTGGAGAGGCCATGACCCTCGTGTTTATTCTCACATTTATGATAGGCTAGTTTAATGTACGATTTCATCTAAAGTAATTAAGACCTCATTTTATGATATCGTTGGTATAGTAATGGTTTAACTTCATAATGGTATAAATAAGAATTTTTTCTTAATGTTTATTTAATATCAAGATGGGTGTTTCTAAAAAAATTTGTCAAATCGGCACATTTTAAACTAAATGATGAGTTGGGGCGGTGGGCCTAGCTCGATTGGCTAAAGCATCCCATTGCAAGCAAGAGGTCATGAGGTCTAGTCTCCCCATCATATCCGTGGTACTGGAGGGCGTGTGGTGTTAGCGCCACCGGTCATGTGAAAAAAGTTTACCAGGGACATTGTAGTTTATAGGGGGATAGATACTCAACTGATTCATGTAGTCTAAAAAAAAACCTAAATGATGAGTTTGTTGACTTATTTATAAGTACTCCTAGAATGAATACTTTTTCAAAAATGATGAATGTTCACATAAAATATGGGTGGAACAACATCATATTTGAAAGTCAATGTTAAAATGAAGAAGCAAAAACACCAAAAAAAGTGGTCTCAATACTAAACTAGTAGGGCTATATGAGTAGGAGGGAAATCCTTATCAAGGGATGGGCTCCAACCATCTAGGAGATCTTGGTTGTAAAAAATGGGTTCTTTGGAGATCTTGGCTATAAAAAATGGAGATCCATAATAGTATTATATCTTTCTTTTTCTTCATTTTGAATAGGATTAGCATTAATAGGCCAACTAGAATGGCCACAATTGCATTATGAGGTGGAACATTGGCCATGTGGTGGGGTAGGGGGGTGCCCAGTCACAATGTTGGTGACGGGGGAAACCTTGAGAACCATGAGGGCCATGATTAGCACAAACATGAGAAATAATAGCAAGGTCTAGGTAGGGAAACTTCTTGCTCTTAGGCCAACTAGAATGATCATGGTTATACTGTTGGCCATGTGGTGGTGGAGCCTAGCCATGATGTCAGAGATGTGGGGAACCTTTTAAACCATGAGGGTCATGTTTGGAGTTGTGGCTATAGTCATGACAACACCAATGCGAAGGGGAAGCATCTATGTTGATAGTGTGACACTGTAACATGCCCATTGTTCTACCCATTAATTTTTACTATGTTTAACCCACAAGTGAATAGTTTATGATAGCAACATTTAGCAATAAAATTTTTCTTTTCTAATTCAATCACAATATGCACATTTGAAATAATCTTGTTCCAAACTTTCCCATTGCATTTATAAGGAACATTACAAGTTCTTAAGTAACGATTCCATATTACATGATTTCACGTAATGATAACAATTCCATTTACAATTTTCCACAAAGATAGAGATACATGAATACATACATAGCTTCCAAGTGCTTAATGAAATAGAGATACAAATGGTCCAAATGTCCTTGCTAGCATACATTCTCAAATCTTGGCCGCCAATTGTACGAGGGAGAGCATCACTCAAGCGCTTTTCCGCCAGCCACAGACTTACTCCAGTCCCTCGTACATCTACCTAACTAGTAAGATGGCCCTACCTTTTGACGAAGAGATTGGTTTGGTAACCTCATAATACTAGCCTTCTTGAGCATGGTGTTGTGTCCTACATATATAGAGCTACCATACATTGGTTACAACCTACATGTATGACGTTCCCTGCCTAGTATGAAAGCCTGGATCATAGTGAATCAACAGTGTAAATAGTGGCTATTTACATTTCTTTGGCCAAAGAATTCAACACCCAGTACTTCGAGTGTAGGTCGTATGTTCACCCACCCTTAGCTCGATTTGGTGTTTGACCATTCATACTCTTGACAATCATGACATACATTCCATTTAAAAAGGTGATGACATAACATACTGACTAACTAGGTTACACCCTTTCCCATGGATTATCCTAGCCCTGAGAACAACCAAGTTAACCATACATACACATATACCAAGTGACCAACTAGGTTACTTCCTTTCCCATGGATTAACCTAGCCCCAGGAATAACCAAACTAACCACCCATGTTCAAACTAACATTACTATTAACGTACTTCAAGACAACAATATATCTCACACTTCATAATTCAAGCAACATACATATAGTCTTAACAAACTAAGTATAGTTCCAATAACAATATAACCACACAAATTCCAATATATATATATTCCAAATAAAAAGGTTTCACCAAATCAAGTCTCTACCAAGAATCATGCAAGCTTATCCCAAACTAAGAAATAAACCAAGTTCATAAAAGCAAGCTTAACATGCATTTAAAATCAATTTTCCACAAACAATGGCATTCATAGACAAATAACATGTCAACATAAAGAGATTAGAGAAATAGAAATCAACATGCTTGAAATTATAGCTCCAACTGATATTACTACTTTCCAAGATCAACCTCCACAAACATGCTTGCTACTCTTAAGCTCAACCTATCTCCAAACTCTAGCCTCTCACAAAAACTCTTCAACAATTGTAAATCCTCAAAACAACTCTCTTTCTCACAAAAACTCTCAAAAATACACTTGCACAAAAAACTACAACAAAATAACGAATGAAGAAATCATAATGAAAAAGTGTAACAAAAGGTAGAGAAGCTGCCTCTATTTATACTTAAAACTGAGCAACTTAATGCTATAAACAGGCTATTAAACCCACCACCTTTTCTCTCCTTTTTGCCACCACTCCAACAACAAACTAACAATGCATCGACTCAACCCATTTAGAATGAAATGTGGTTGCTTTAACTCATAATTTGCAACACATAAATAGTACAAATGTTTCCAACCTCTTAAAATGGATGAGTCACCCCTATTCAAGTGACACAATGACTCTTTTACTAAGTCAAAGCACAACAAAACACATCTACAAGTTTCCTAATTATTATGCAAGTCAACTACCTTCATGAGCTTCAACCATCTTTGCTTTGACAAAGTTTGCAAGTTTATTTTTAGTTGAGTGTGGAAAAGACTTCTATTTGCTTCATTCTTCCTTACATGGTGCTACCTACTTTACACCTCAACATGCTTATGTGTGGATTTGCATTATCAACAACTTTAGTATATTAAAATGCCTCACAATAGCGTTGTTCATGCACCTCAAAAGCTCAAAATATTATTCACGTTGCATATAGTGTTCTCTTTAACTTATGCGCTGACTTATTCTCATTCTATGCACTAAACTAACTCTCCTTCGTGCACTTTATAAGCACAACAAGTATTCACATTATGTTGGATTTTGTTTAAGCTAATGGCCTTTATAAGGCTTGTGCTATATAAGTGCTATGTTTACTTTGTAAACATTTCAAAATGCATTCATTACTATTATATATAATGTTATCATTATAATATATATATATATATATCGTGAACGTACCCTATACATATATATTGATATATACATATTTATATACATATACCATTATTTTAGTATCTAAATATACACATATATTTACATATTCATCGATCGATATATATATATATATATGTCGCATATGTCCAATCGATATTCTCATGCTTATGGGATATCCATTCATGAGTATGCGTAGATACGTCTACCTATGTATACACATACTCGTATGTACTCACATGTATGAGTTATCATAAACATGTACACATATACATATATACATTCTATGTATATACTCATTGAATAATATATAAATATGAACACACGAAGAAGAACTTTCTCTTAACATAAAGACTTAATCACATATTCCCAATCAAGAACAATCAAAGACCAAAACCAAAAACCAATACAAAAAATTCTCAAACCATGACTGAAGATTACTTACCATTTATTGAACTAACTTGACTCAATCTGACCAGACTAGGATGTGAGTGTGTGTAAGCTTAGTTAGGCACATTAAGGGTTACTAGACCAAGTTCTTCTCTTGAGTGATACCCCCCCTCTCTTCCAGAGGCTTGATTTTTTTCCTGCTTCCAACTTATTGCATCACAATAGTAGCTAGTCAATAATATTACATTCATATGCATCGTATATTTTTATCTTCAAAACATTTAAAATATCATATTGAATTGCACATTCATTCATCACATTTTCCATCAAGATACATATACAAACCAAAATCATGTATTAAAGTATTTTAACTCAACACAATAACAGTAAATAAGTAATAACACAATGGGGTGTAATAGACACACACACAATAGTACAAGGGGCATTGACTCAATGTTTAATGCATAATAGTACAAGTGGAAAACTTCCAAAGCCACTTTATTAGCTTGAATTCATAGTAACACATTAGAGCATATAATTGCTTTAGTGTATATACAAAAAGAAGAGTACACATTAGATTTTGAAAATAATGTAAAACTTCTCTTTCCATATTGTAAAGAGAATCTCCACTTTGAAAGCATGTCAAATTTGGGTAAAATCTCATAGGTATTATAGGCCAATTGCTAAAAGAATTGTATGCCAAGAGAGACTTTGTCCACTTTAACAAGTCATGAATCTAGCTCCAAGCATCTTGGGCCTCGTAGGAAAAACTAGAAAAGATAAATCTCTACTTCGAAAGCATGCCAAATTTGGGTAAAATCTCATAGGCATTATAGGCCAATTGCTAAAAGAATTGTATGTTAGGAGAGAATTTGGCCAAAAAGGCTTCAAAAATTCATGAATCTAGCTCCAAGCATCTTGGGCCTCATAGGAAAAACTAGAAAAGATGCTTTGAGAGTTTGCAAAAGTCCAACAAAAGGACAAAGGGGATTAAAAACACCCAAATGGATAAGAGGAAATCTAATGGGTAGATATTGGTATAAGAGAGGCTAAACAAAATGAGCCAATTTGTACTCCATAAATGCGGACAAAATTATTTGTAACTTGTGGTGCCATTAAATTATAGTGGACTAGAGGTTCCAATTGGTATGACTTTCAAAACTATGGGTAGGTGAGGAGAAAGCAACCTTTAAAGGGCTTGTAATTCCTAAAAGGAATATTTGGATACCATTTCAATCCTTCACCAAGGCTTGGTGCAATGAATTCCAACCTTGTGAACCATATCAAGAGGTTTTAATTCCATCATGATTAGCAAGCCTTTATCTGGCTTTAAATTTTGGCCAAGAAAACCAATTTTTCAGTGGCTTTGGAAAAGAGGTTTGAAATAGTGCATATCCAACTCTTGTAAAATATTAAAGCATAGACCCAAAGAACTTTGGCAAGGGGTCAATCCTGGCAAGTGATCATAGGGATCCACTAAAGAGATTATTGTTTGATAGAGATCCTAGTCCTAAATTCATTTACACTCTAGATAACTCATGACTTGATGGCCTCCCAAGCTCACTATGTACTTTTAACATCATAAGTACCTTGAATTTGCATAGGTTCCCTCATGATGAGGATGGAACAAAAGCCTAATTGCTAGGCTCTTTGTCCATGAGGAACACTAGAAGCAATATAATGCCTAGGGATAATTTTCCTTGCCTCATTATTGTATAGGACCTGAATTATCCACTTAGCACTCAAAACCAAAACCTATCTATAAGTATCAATTAGACCAAGACCACCAAATCCATAAGGCAACCAAATTCTAAGGTGACTCGATGAAACCCTTGTCCTTGCTTCAAGGAGGCCTACAAAAATTCTTTGAGAAATCTCTCCATCTTTGGTAAGGAGGCTTTGGAGGGGGTCCACTAAGAGAACAATACATATGGGTTGTTATGACCACTTTGGGATAGATTTGGAATTTCCCAACAAGGGAAAGTAGTTTGGAAATCCAAAAGTGTAGTTTTTCTCAATGAAAATGAACACAACATACTAAAGAGTAGCAAAAGAGGATGTAAAGCAAAGGGAAGATCAAGAGACCTAGGATTAACAATATCATTATGTCTTGTTCCATTGAATACTAGATAAATAGAAGCAAGGAAAAATGTTTTAATAGTCCATAACTCATATTTGACTCTTCCAGAAGAGTGAGAAAGGAGTTGTCAATAGAATGACCATTAACAAGTTGGATAGGGGAATTGGGAAGAGAGATATCTTTATCCCTCTTCTCTGAGACCACATCGACAAGCCAATAACCAAATTCTTCAATTCCAAGAACATAGAGTTGGAGCTAGGGGACATCCTTGGAGAATGAAATGGAAAATCCCAAAGAAAGATGGTTGTCAACCATTAATGGTGAACAAATTGAGACATCTACAAGCATAATTTCGATATATTAGAGAAAATTGAGGTCATAGTCAACATCCTAAAACTTGGCTAAAATAAATGGCCATTTAATCTTTATGAAAACGACCTATTTTTGACAACTTCTAAGCCATTCCATGCCTTCCTAAATGACAATGATATTGTCTAGGATGTATTTGTTCTTGATGAAACTAGTCTACTCTAGGTGGATAATAAGTGGAAGCAAATGATGAATGCAAAGTACAAAGGCATTGGCTATGATTTTGTAAGAAAAGTTATTGGTCACAATAAAAATTTTCTTCAAGATTTTCTATATTAGGTATGAATAAATGTATTTCATTTGTTTATTATAGCCCATAAAGAACCTATGGAAAGGGCTTCCAAGTAAGCCTTGAAGAGGTTAGGGCCCATAGTGTCCCATAGGGCTTATAGAATTTACACAAAAAATTATCAAAGCTAGGGGCTTTTTCATTAGCCATAGGTAAGGCCACTCCATGAGAATTTTCCAAAGTGATACATTGATTGCAAAATGCTTGCTATAAAGTAGAGAGCTTTTAAGGGACCAAACACAACATTGAAGGGATTACTCAACTTTTGATGAAAGTAATTGTGCTTTGAATACCTATTGATAATGGTGGACAAAAGCTTAGAGAATATCATAAAGTTTTGAAAGGATTTTCCAACCTTCTCTAATACGATTAATTATTTGATAAAAAGGGATTAAAAAAGTTATTTGGATAGTTTATCCCCAATCTTGAGTAGCGTAAATAAGCTTTTAACTAAGCTCCCCAGGTTGTATGATTGTTAGTAATTTACTTCTACTTGTGGAGTTGGGAAATGAACAATTGTAGAGGGAGAAAATGATAGTACCTTTAGCTTGATGGTGACATGGTGAAGCTTTGAGCTAGTGATCTTGTAAGAGCAATGAAAAAATAGGGCTAGATGGTAGCCATAGATTTGGAAGAAACGAGTCATTTGTTTGAGGCATTATCCCATCATTGGATCCAACCAACCCCATGGATAAGACATGGCTCAATATTCCAAATATGTTAAATGTGAGCTAGTGTGGGTTGATGACTCAACAAAGAGATGTTAAAAATGAATTACGTCTTAGGTGCTTTAGGCCCCACCATTTGCCACTCAATATGTAAAAGTGAATTGCAAAGTTGTATGAAAGGATAACATTTAGCAAGGGATCAATTGGTAATTGATAACAACTAGTAAAGGAAAAAATAGGTTGTCCAAGCATTGAAAAGGGAAAAACTAAATAAGAAGTAATAATATTAAGAAAAAATATTGAGCCAACAATACCTAAGTTTAAGTATCCAAGAATGGGCAATGTCTTAATATAATGATAAATGACACTATATTGTGTGAAGTTGGGTTTATTTTCTTAGCCTCATTATTTATTTACACATAAATTGTAATAGACATTTATTCATACCTTTTCCATTTATGCACACTATTATACATTTAACTTATCTAATTATTTATCACATTTATTTACCTACTTCAACTTAGTCATTTGTCACCTAGATCTAACCATTATTCCTATAAACACTTGAAAATTGATCATAACTTGACCACACTCGACTTTTACCTATCCTAACCATTAATTCCATCATCTTTATCCTCCACATTAATTAAATAAATATTTATTATTTAATTAATTAATTAATTTATCCTTCACCTTTATTCCCCACTTTAATTAAATAAATATTTATTATTTATTTAATTATTTTATCCTTCACCTTTATCCCCCACTTAAATTAAATAAATATTTATTATTTAATTAATTAATTTATCCTTCACCTTTATCCCCCACTTTAATTAAATAAATATTCATTATTTATTTAATTAATTTACCCTTCCACACCACTCTTCTCCAATAATTAATTAAACAATTTTATTATTATAGAGCAAGTTTTTGGATTCAATTGTGTATGATTAAAAACCATACACAGTTGAATCCAAAATCTTGCTCTACAATTTCATGGATTGTGGAAAATTCATACCAACTAATTTTATTATTGAGAATCACATGAGTAACTAAGACCTTGTTTACATTCATTGGACCTAAAAACTTGCCATAAAAGTCAAACTAACTTTACATCTCATCCATCGATTTCATAATACATCTCCAAATCTCAACCATTCACATAAGGATGCTTCCCTAATCAAATTCTAAACCTAACTCTTATCTCTCATGTGACACTTGTCACATGACTACAACTTCAATCCAAACTTAATAATCAATCAATCCTAGCCATCCATCAACCAATCCATCTCGGCCCTTGATTTCCCTATTAAAAATTCTATAAATTAGAGGCCTCTCACCCCATTTGAGCATCTTCTATCTTTGTTTCCTTATGCACCCATATTTCTATTGAATCTAGCCTCATCACACCCTTATGCTTTTGCATTTTTTATGTATTCCATCCTCATCATAACCTCATGCTATCTATTTGATCTCAATAATCTCAAGCATTACATCATGTGCTAGTTTATAAACAACCACATTTCTCCATCAACACATCAAAGAGCAAATCAAGTGGAGCTAAGGTGCACTCTTCTTCAGCTCTATTTGAGGAGAAAGAGGGGTTTTAGGTGAAGGTATTGTGTGTGTATTGCAAGGTAAAAGTACAAAGTTGTGTCACACTTTCAACCAATTTATAAGTATAAATAAATTTAAGCATTTCTAACTAAAAATCAATTTTGGTCAAACATATGATCTAGTAAGATTCATTCTAGCTAAGTTAGATATGTCCACAACTTTTCTAACTAAAATTGTTGGCTAAATGCATATGTAACACCACTGTGAAGCTAATTTACCAAAAAAATAAAATTATTTAAATTTTTTGATGTTTCAACAACTCTTACTCATTCAAATAACATTTTTTTAAAATATAAAAATACCCTTTTGTAGATCCATAAGTGTAGTTTAAAAAATAAAATTAATAGTTTATATTATTTATATTTTATATTTTATTTTTACTAAAAGTAGGTTATCAACACAAAAATATTAGGTTGATTATTATGTCAAGAAAAAATACTAAAACTTATTAAAAAATTAAAAAAATATGATGCACTAGATAAAAGATTCTATATCAAGATGGTATATTTTTTTCTATTTTAAATAAGTAGTTTATAGGCAAGTTGACGTTGAATAGAAATAACTATATTTTTAATACACACAATTTAATATTTATTTAAAAATATGTATTTATCAAGATTAGAAAAAAAAATATCCATGCATTAAAGTTTTAGGTTATAAATACACACAAAAAAATTGAAGAAAAAGAAAAATATTTACAATATAAAGATCGATGTCTCACACAACTTCAATTTTAAGCATTTTATCAACACCTAAATTATAATGTCAATTTATAAAAACTATATTTAAATATTTTTATAATTTTTTCAAAAAAAGCAAACACAGAATATACTAAAAAATACACATTTTATTAGTTAACATCATTTTTCAAAATTCAAAACATATATGACACTTTTTAGTGATTCAAATTTAAAAGTTGGATCAATGTTGGTTGTTTCTTTTATAAAATTGTGACACAACTTTGTAATTTTACCTTGCATTATCTTCTATGCTATTTAACTTCAATCTTTTTCTCGTCTTCAATCCCATTCTAGAACAAGTCTATCGATATGGTGTTATGTGTAAGTATTTAAAGAATTTCAATGCATTCATTCTAACCATCTCTCACCTTAAGTACAATCAAGAGTTTAGAACTTTTAGAGAACAATTAATAGTGACAAATGTCTATTAGTACAATAAAAAGAAGAATTTGCATCTTATGTGCTTTCCTACCATTTTTTATATTCAATCTTTAATGTGATGATCAAAGGCACAATACCCTTGTGGCTCCAAACTTGTAAGGTATTTTTAAATTAGTGAGTCCCCAATTCTAAAAAATGATAGTAGAGAACTATACATTAGGTAAATTTATAAGACATAATCCCACAACTTGCCATGATGAATTTGGAGCATAGAAAAATAGTCATAGTTACAAATTTTTCCCAAACCTACCAAAATTTCCTCTAATAGTGTAGAGATCCAATGCATACTTCCAAGTAGTAAGACCAACAATGATGTGTCAGTTTCTAGGTTTAACATCTAGAATATTCTAGAACTTATCTAGTAGACATCATTGTTTAGTAATCAAGCTAAATATGTCTCCTTTGCCAATTTCCTAGTCTAGAATTCAATTATCAATGTATCCAACTCATTTACTATTTAGTCTATGTTCAATGTGCTTATGTCTTTGCAATTCATTGGAATAAACTAGAATAAACCTATGGGGACATAATTTATCTTTTCAATTTGATGAACTTGTTCAATCTTACACACCCCAACCTTCTTTCTAGGATTTCATATTAGTTTAGGTCCATATTTTTTTGAGATTACATCTTATTTTCATATCCACCCTTTACATTATTGTGTTTCATTGATTAGCCATTCTTCATTAGAGTCTATGTGTTTTATTGTGATATCTTTCTCATCCACATACCGAACTTGGCTACCAATTAGGGGTTTTTTTTAGATCCAATAAGCTTTGCTATTTTTTATTTTTCAATATGAAATTAGAGATTTGAGGTTTCCTATCTTTTGTTTTGCCACCTAGATGAAGAAATCACCTAAACCCTAGCATGTCCCAAATAAATGAAAATGAAGTTATTCTAAATCTCATAATGAGAATAATGAAGACTACGATCATGATGCTCATGTGGATAATAAATATTTTGCAAATAATTTGGCTTATTTCACCAATGTTGAGAATCCTACATAACTATGGAATATGTTTCATGATATGTTAACAATAAAACCATAAGGACATGTAACTTTACAAGGAATTTTGGATAAACATACTTCTTCTATAGTGATTAGTACCCACCTCTACCATACATACCTCTTTTACCACTACTCGTACCACTACTATTTCTCACCCTCATAGTATCATAGCCATTAGTGTCTCACCATTTAGTAGTTATCCTTCCCCACTTACCATCGAGACTGTGTCCTAGCTCTTGATTACACTCATCTTAAGATACCCATTGCCCACATGATGCACACCATTTCCACATATTTATCCTCTGATACTATTGGACCTATAGTCACCCCAATTAGCCAACCCACTTCCATACCCATACCACAATCCATACCCTAAATACCCTTAAGTAGCTCTCATTGTCCATGCCTGTCCCCAACCCTTCATCCACTCATAGTTCCCATACATCTACTAGTGGTTCCCATTTAGTTACCATTCCTTCCTCTATCCTAGATGCACTATTTCACAAAATAGATCAAGTAAAAAATAGAAAGAATGCAAAGCCTAACAATAATTGTGATTTTAAGGATGTTCAATGAACAAAAATACTTTATGATATTGTAACATGTCCATTGTCTATAGGATTTGTGACTCTGTTATTTTTTATGTATGATAGAAAAGGTGACCTTAATACACATCTTAGATCTTATATTGCTACATGTGTAGACTTTAATTATGAGTATAAGTTGTTCACAAAGACATTTTAACACTTTGAAAGCTTTTTCTATTGAGTGGTTCTTTTTCACTTCATAAAGGATCTATTCATTCTTTCAATGAGCTCACAAAAGTGTTTCTAAAGTAATTAAAATTTAATATGGGCATCTCATTGATTGTTATTTTATTTGAGTGTGCCCAATAATCTAATGAACACATTAGTGAATATACTATTTGATTTCAATCTTTATGCTCTAAGTTGATTAGTACTCCTTGGGGGGAAAAGTTGATTAGTACTCTACATGATATTGATGTGAAAAATATATTTATTAAGGGGTTAATCAAACCAATTCAAGATAATGTGTATTTAAATAAATTTTCTTCTTTATAGATTTTTGTGTACATGACAAGATCATGGAGCCTAATTTGCTTTCACAAAATAACTTTAATTATGGATCATCATGTCAAAATGTTTTCTATCCTTTTAAGTATTGAAAATATTTTTTTAAAAGGGTAGTGATGTGAAACAAAATGTGAATCAAGTGGCTAGTACATATTATTTTCCTTCCTTTAAATAAAATGATCCTAGGAAGTTCACTGAACTTCAATAATACACGAATGATGTTCTTTAATTTTTTTGAGTGTTAATCTAATTACTCTTCGTCCCAATCATCCATTGGATACCTCTAAACCACTTCCTCAATCATATAATGATTAAGCATTTTGTAATTATCATAGAGTTAAACAACATTCAACACAAGATGACATAACTATCAAACATAAGGCATACAATCTCATTAACAATATTACAATCGAAGTTGAAGAGGACAATGAAAATGCATATTTATTAGTTCCTCCTAAAATTTAATTGATATGATTTATTCACATAATGTTGAGGTACCTAATACCATAGAATATGAGGATAATATTTTAGTGCAAAATGTTAAGTATAATGCCACATATTATTTCCTCCTATGGATCCATAAATTGCATTTTATGATGAAGAGATCCCACAAGACCAATTTATCGTACATTAGAGCATACATGAAAGAACACAAAATTATAAATGTTTTGATTGATCCAACAAGTCAATCCAAAATTTATTTGGAGAATTGATTAGTTGTTACAAAGACAAAAACATCATATGCACATTTGAAGGTTTCTTTAAAAATGCCAAATGAAATATTACGTAAAACTTTGGGTTGTGTCATCTTGCCTCTTGAGTTTAGACCTAGGATAGTATAAGTTCATGTGATCCCCACTAGGGGTCAGTTCTCTATTTTCGTTGGAAGACCATCACTAGGACATTTGGAACCATTTCCTCTATGATGTATTAATGTGTTAAATTTATACATAAAAAAATAGTTTTTAAAGTAAAAAGAGATAGAATTAAATCAATAAGAAAATTGAATCATTTTCCCTCGTTCATGAAATTCTCGGGATGATCTGATCTCTAAACACATATGGATTCCCTAGGGATTGGGTTGGGTAAAAGTAAACTTTGACAACATTCCACAAAAATCTTGGCTGATTAGGGGTTGGCTATGTAATAAGGGACCGTAAAGGTAGGACTCTCGCAATGCCTCCTAGCAATCTTCAGGATGATCTGATCTCTAAATACAGATGGATTCCCTAGAGATTGGGTCGGGTAAAAGTAAACTTTGACAACATCCCACACTGGCTATGTAATAAGGGACCATGAAGGTAGGATTCTGGCCATGGCTGCTGGCAAACTCCCTAAAGGAATGAATAACGACACCAAATTCCAGGTGGTACTGGTTGGGATCAAACTTTGTAGGAAAGTAAACTTTCGAAGGATTCATATCGAAGGGGACTCACAAATAATTGTCAATGCCATCCATCGAAACAATACTTCCAATTGGAAACGATTTGGCGGATCAGCTAGCAAATTGGGCAATCGAGATGGAGAGTAATGAATGGAAATTAGAGATGGCACGAGCGATCCAACGATCGTGCAGAGGCCGTGGGGTGAAGGATTTGACATGGGCTTCAATGTCAAATGAAGGATTGTGAGGAGTAGTACACCTAGCATGAATGTTTATGTTGGATGCCCTACTTCATAAGGGCCAAAATCGATCGACGAACTCCCCATTATGTTGGAAGATATGGACACCACCATATGCCTAAGAGCGACACAAAGGCAAATGGCCTTCTTGGGAGGGATATCACAGCATAGATTATAGAAAGTCTTCAGGACCTGGGTATCGATAGTCTTGTATGCCATTAGCTTGGTCTTGGGGGAGACATTTATGAACACGATCAACTGACACTGTGTGAACATAGACATCACATTGATGTTCATGGTGGTGTTGGTGGATGGAAGGGGGGAGAAGAATGATGGAATCTTTGGTTCAATTTCAGTTATGGTTTTGGAAATGGAAATGGAAATAGAAATTTTTATAATATAAAGGAGGGGTAAAAATTTATTAAATAAAAAAGAAGTATAAAGCAAGGGCATTATACAGCCTTATCCAGCTCCACCAGGTGGTCCAACTGTTGAGCCAGATCTAGGGGTAACTGACCTCGATCCATCAAATTCCAATCATGAATATGATCAGAAGCCCATTTAGCCAAACAATCAAAGACACCATTCCATTCTTGAGGAATATAAAAGAAAGTAACATACTCCAAAGAAGCGCAAAGGTTGAGAATCTGTTCAACAATCAAAGCCAAATGCCAACTAACATCATCTAAATAGATCTTTTTATAGTCTATGATATCAGTCAATCTATTTTTGGGTCTATAGATGACTTATAATATATGGGACTACCCCATACTCCATGTAGGGGACACCTAACTGCACTACAAATGAGGCATACATTCCCTACCCTACTCCATTGGATTTGAACTTACGACATCTCTTGCAATCCCCTAAACTTTGTAACGAGGGTGATCTCTTTGCCACTTTCATCAATAAAAAGAAACATAATTGAATCATTTTATTTTGGAGATATTTATTGGCAAGTGAATTGGTTGCTACAATTTTAATAATTATTTCTCTAACTTTTCCAATGGGTGGTGATATGTACTTGCAAGAGTTGGAGAAATCACCATATGATGGGTGATTTTCTTCTACATTTGAGAGGGGAATCTCCCTCATATGATGTAGATTTTTAGCACTTTTAAAGGAAAGGGAGAAAGAATAAACCCTAGATAAATGTAAACAACCATTAGGATAACCCAAGAAAATGGAAAAAAATATATGTAGAATTATATAGAAGATCTTAATTAATTCTACATCACCTATGACGAAGAATTGTAATGAATTATTTTCGACTTGATCATACTTGGATGCAAAAAATCTTTATAAAGAAATCAAAACACTTAACACAACTTTTGAGAAGATGATTTCAATTGATCTCCACAAGATAATAATTTTTTAAAGTTTATAATATAGACCTCCAAAAGATAACAATTTTTTAAAATTAAAGATAAAGTCAAGAATGTCTAAAATAAAATCTCTAAAATAAAAGTGTTATCATAGGGATTTGCACCCGCATGCAGGGTTGGAAAGCTCTACAATCCCGTGTAACATTGGATCAAACTCAGGTTGTGGGCGACCTATAATGAGATTGAAGCTCTAGATTCTAGGTCGGCTTCCTATTTGTTCTTCTGTTTTAACTAATGAAACTGGTTGGGAAAAGGGAAGAAAGTGCTGAAATGAATGCAAAAACTAATTTATGTTCTGGCAATGCACTTAGATAACAATGTTGCATGCAACTTGTTTCACAATTACTTTTCAATAAACCTATTCACACAACTAAATCTGAACAGTTTAACCACAAATAATTTATATAAAGGCTTGACTGTATTACCATCTTTGAAGGAAAAGAACGTCTTCACAACTAAAATAGTAAAATAAGTTAGATGCACAACATATAACCTGTTGAATCAAAACTTAGTTGTATACAAGAACATATGAATGAGACGGGAAAATAAAGGTTCCTGAGATTAAACCATGATAGATTCCTTATCAAATCATTCACATAGCATGACACCTGAGATTTTGAAGGCAAATACTTAGTACACTGAAAGGTAAAAGGAAAGCTTTGCAAATTGATAAAACTTGATTAACCTGTAATAACCTGTTGAATGTATTAATCTTGAAAAATAAATTGAGTTACAAGAAGCCTTCTTTGCAAAAATTGCAAAAGCAAGAGAAATCAAGAACTAAAGGAAAAAGACTAACTTTTTCCAATCTATAC
>VDFB02278252.1:0-16486 GCA_007258455.2 Sequoia sempervirens | reverse complement strand
CCTCAGTGTTTAATTGCATAACCTTGATATTTTCTTCATTTTTTCCTTTGGTATGGTGTGAATTTTGTTCTAATGGATGAAGGTATATTTGAGCTATAGATAGATAAAGATATGTAAGAGTGGTAAAGAAGAATGAGCAATGTAAGTGCAACAAAGAGAAGGAATTGAGAGAATGATGAGATGCAAGTAAGGTATATGAATGCTTTATGGAAAGTATTAGATATGGGAAGCAAGGATATTTGAAACTGGATGTGAGAATAAATTGAATGTAAATGTTATGAATTTATCATTTTTGACTTTAACGCTTAAAATTAAATGGAAGATATAAAAATTTGAATGAGTGAGCTGGATTGAGAGAAAAAAGGAATGCAAGTCATTAGTGTGATGCAAGAGAAGCATATAAATGGATTTTGAAATGTATTTGATTTGAGAAGAAACGATGTGGACGGGTGGAAATGGAAATGAGTGGATTCAATAGGGTATGAAGTGAACTTTTGTTCCAAGAAAGGGTGGAATAATGTCTATTTTGTTATTGGTTATGCTTTTTAAAATCATCATAGGGCTAAGTGTCTCAACACAAATACAAAAGAAAGATTGATGTCCCATTTCTCAGTCTCATTCGGACTAAACAAAGTTCCAAGATCCTTGAGCTTCCTCGAAATGTGACAAGAGAAGAATAGATATAAAAATATAATGATATTTAAGGATACAAGAGTCAAAAGAGAAACACCAATGAATACTAGTACCTTTACATTGGTGCATGTTTACATTTACAATAACAAATTTCTTTCATGATCTTATCCAGGAAGCAAAAATATATTATTATTTTGTTTCAAGTATTGAATGCAAATAATCTTAAACATTTGTAACAATGCTTGAGGCATCTATGTATACATGCATGCATGTATACATGTATCCATGTGCACACAATGCAAAGAAGAGTGAAAAGCATAAATGACATGTGAACAAGAAATTTGAATGGAAAACACTAAAATCAAGTAGAAATACAAATCTGTCAAAGCACATTGAGGCTCAAGTAGCATTTGCAGTAGTAGGCGAAAGGAAGACAAGGAAAACAAACTATATATCAGCAATGCATATATCAAAGGAATGCATAAATATATGGAGCCATGTAAACATTTATGTATGCATGGATGTATAGATGTGTCCATGTAATTTGGCACATAAAGAACAATTTATAAATGCATGTGTGCATAAAGCGAGAAATGTCAGGAACAATTTGCATTTGAAACATATACAATATTGTTTTTTGAACAAGTGTATAAAGGATACCTAACGATGCATTTGAATGCATGGAAACATGTAAATATTTGTTAAATCCGATTACACATTATAAGCTTGAAGAAACTGTTATACGTGTTTTTAGGGATCTGTAATAAACAAAGTATAGAAAACACATTTTGAAAATAACTCTTGAATACAACTCTATGTTATGAGTGTTATTTTCGAAGCCCTCAATGTTTATTTGCATAACCTTGATATTTTCTTCATCTTTTTCTTTGTTTGGTATGGTGTGAATTTTGTTGTGATGGATGAAGGTATATTTGAGGTGTAGATAGATAAAGATATGTGAGTGTTAAAAAGAAGAATGAGTTATGCCAGTGGAACAAAGAGATCGAATTGAGAGAATGGTGAGATGCAAATAAGGTGTATGAATAAGTTATGAAAAGTATTTGACATGGGAGGGAAGGATATGGGATGGTGGATATGAGAATGAATGGGAATGTAAATGGTATGAATTTATCATTCTTAAGTTATATGCGTACAATTAAATGCAAAAAATGAAAATTTGAATGAGAGAGCTGGATTTAATGAAAAAAGGAATGCAACACATTAGTATGATGCAACAGAAGCAAATAAATGGATTTTGAAATGTATTTGATTTGAGAAGAAAGGACGTGCAAGGGTGGAAATGGAAATGAATGGAATCAATAGGGTATGAGGTGATTATTTCTTGCAACAAGGGGTGGAAGAATGTCTAGTTTGGTATTGGTTATGCTTTTAAAAATCATCATAGGGCTCAGTCCGTTAATATAAACACAGAAAGAAGACCCATGTTGCATTTCTCACTCTCCTTCATACTAAACAAGGTACTGAGATCCCTGAGCTTCCTCGAAATGCGACAATAGAAGAGTGGATATAAAAATATAATGATATTTATGGATAGAAGAGTCAAAACAGAAGACAAAGTGGAAGTTGTTATGCATATACTATGGAAAAAATAAATATGGAAGGTCATAAAACTAAGAACATGCAAATGCTGATGTAGTGAAGAACATTAAATACATGGAGAGAGAAACACGTAGAGCTATTCACAGATATATGCATGGATGCATCAACAGGCACATGTATACACAGAAAATAGAACTACGTGGAGAGATGGAGATATGAACATATGTATTCATGGATGTATGCATATTTGCATATAGGTACAAATGCATATGGTACATGGAAGGATGTATTCATATACACATGTAAATATGGATGAAGGAATATATGCATATATGCATGTATGGACAATATGCATAAATGTATGTCAACAAATAACTTTTAATTTTGTTATATTGGAAAACTAGTACCCACTGTAAAATCAAGTGAACTTATTTCATTGGGTCCCATGAAATATATAGTCTTTGTGGCGTATCAATTCATGTATATTGTGCTCTGGTATGTATATATGTGTACATGTAATTATGTATATATGTTAGACAGTATGTATTTGTGCATAGGTGCATAAAGATGGTATGTATCTTTAGATTTTAGATTGCATAGGTAACATGTAGTTCATAGCCATCTAGTTAGAGTAATATGATCACTTTGTGCATATTGGTATTTAATTCTGGAAGTTGATGTTTCTAAAGTTGTTTTTTTAAATTTGGAAAGTGGTATTTAGCTGTTCTCTTGATTGTGTTCCAAAGTCAATGCATTAAACAGAATGTGGATTTATCATGTAATATAGATTTAAGTGACTAGAGATGCATTGTGATTACTTTGAGCATTTTTCTTTTTGTTATTCTGTAGATCTGTGTGGTCACAGGAGATGTTGTTGCTGTAGAGTCAAGACCTGGAACCGAGCTACTTGATACATGTATCCATAGATACATGGATGTGGACATCTATCATGGTATCCATAGATGCGTAGATACATGTATCTATGGATAGATGTATTCATAGATACATTGACACATATATGGATAGATGCTTGTATACATTTGCACATAGAAACACAATACATATATGTGTGGATGCATCTATAGGTAGAAGAATACATAGAAACATAGTTGCATGGATAGATAGATAGATGCATAGCTGGATACATAAATGCTTAAATATACATGTATGGAAATATCCATGGATTGCATATGAAGTTGCATAGATACATATATCCATGCCTGCATGTATACATAGATGCATGTATTACAGTACACATGGATGCATGTATACGTGTATCTCTGGGCAAGATGCATGGTTGCATGTGAGGCTTGTAAAGTTTGTATATTTTTTATTATTGCAAAACGGTCTCATAAAGAGAGGTTTGGAATGAAAATTATGTCAACATGTGTGATAATGAGAGATTTTTCCTTGAACCTTGTTATATATTCAAAGAGTAACTAGCAATGCAAACAGCGTTCCCTCTAGTCAGATGCCATTCAATGCATTGAGTTTGTATCAGTGGATTATGTACCTTCAGCCACTAGTTTGAATCAAAGTATGCATATGGATTCAGAATCAAAAGCTCTTTCCTGTGAACCCATTTTTAATTTGTGTATGCATTTGCCTAGAATGCTTTTAACCAGCAGCATTGACCAATCACATTTCGCCATTTAACATATTACTTATTTTTTTGTATAGTTTGAATTTGGAGAGCTATTTTATATATTGGAAAAATTAGCATTTATCTATTTTTCTATTCGTCCGAGTAGCTTTATAAATCATTTTCGTTTTACAAATTCGGGAAAATGCGAACGCATAAATTGATTAAATAAATTTAAGCAAAGGCATAGTTTAAAAGTTGGCGGCTAGAGGTACGTAATCCATGAATGCAGATTAAATGCATTAAAATATCAGGAAAATGTGAGCGCAATGCATGAATGCAAATTAAATGCATTAAATGACATCTGGCTGGAGGTGAACGCGCTGGAGTGGCTTGGTGACCATGGATGGACAGGGTACTTTGGTCATTTAATATAGAGTTAAGCCACTTGCTATGCATCTTTATTGCTTTGTGTGTGTTGTTTTTTGTGTTTTGTAAGCCTGTGTTCTCAAAACCTAGATTCTACAATTGCTTTGAGCTTTTTCGCTATGATGAAAGCATATAGGATAAAGGAATTTTGTGAACTATTATAGTTAATGTGCTCATAGGCACATATGCAAAATATGGAAACATATACAAGGGAAGCGAATTGTTCAAAAAAACTCCTCAAAGAAATGTGGTCCCATGGAATGCAATAAGTGTTCACAATGGACACTTTAGTTTTTGAAGACTTTAGTTTTTGCATGTTAACTTTGTCAGATAATGCAATTTGGCATGAACAAAGTTGAAGCCATAACATGAACAATAGAACTATTCAACACTGAACTCTATGCTTGTAATAATTATTGGAAAAGCTGTAAATGCCATAGATGAAATAATATGAATAAAATTCTAGTTTCTGGTTTTCTTGAAATGCAATGGAAAAACTGCTATAAAGGCATAAGAGACGATTGTGTAACATATTTCCATTCCTGTATCTAATTTCTTTGAACACGAATGCTTTACACATTTGATTGCAATTGTAACATGTCTATGAAAATGGGACAATAGAGATCATAATTCATCAGTTTTTAGTGTGAGTTTATATGTATCCTGATACATATAAGCTCGATCTGGCATTTATGAAAACAACTGCTATGTACAGTGGAAGAGCTAATTAGTGTTACTATATGCGATATCCATATAACATAATAAATTGATACAAGGCTAGAGTAGCGCATCCATAAATACATGGACGCATGTATACGCAGTTGCATACAGGGATACGTAGAAGCTTAGATGAATACATGTATACATGAATATGTGCATATGTGCATATGGACATAGAGGCATATATACATATAAATATGCATATATGCAGCGAAAGCAACATATGGATTTGTGTATACAGGAGTGTACTCTATACATTAGAATGCATGATGGAAAAGTGACTATAAAGTACAATGCATAAAAGCAGGGGCGAGACTTGGTTGCATTAACAACATAAAATGAAAAAAGCCAGAGGAAAATAACCATTTATTGTCTCAAGTAACTTGTTAATGGGTCTAGAGTGTGCAACCATAACAACTTCCAGTTGGTCACCATAAAGTCTTGAAAATGTAAGAATCAGAAAGCAAATATTGGAGAAGCTAGGAAGAACAAAATGCAAAAGGGAACATTTAAACTATATAGTTTGAATGGCATTATGCATGGAGGGGTAATAATTATTGAACATATATGTCAAACATACATAGAGAACCATTGTCTTCATAGGTGCAAAAACAAAATTAGAGTTTCAGATGTCCATATTGAGAAGACTTTAACATAGTAACCTATAGAAGTGTCTAAATGTATAATAGCAATAGAGTATTTTAAAACCAAAGATGTCTTTAACATGTGAAAACCAGTGAAATGTCATGGAGCATGGAAAGGAAAAAAAGTAAAAGTCTGAACAATGTAAATCTGTGCTCCTGTATTGCTAGTTTCCTGTAAAGCCAACAAAATGCTATGTATTAGAAACATAGTTTGTATGGATAGTGATTTGAGGTGCTGGTTCAGAAGAGAAAAAGTTTACATATGAATGACTTTATTACCTTCTGGTGATGTTTCCTGTCTATTTTTCAATGCAAATGGCTTCAACAATGGCATTGTTTTGGTCAAGGCTAAAATGTCCTTCAGCACTGAAGTCCCGTAGGATGAATATCACTGCTGACTTGTCCTTGATATAGTCTTCATAGCTGAGCCTTTGCAGTGCGGGCAATAGACAGTGCATGGTGACCTGGTCAATTGAAGACTGAATTGTTTGATTGTCATAAGTTGTTATGGTAGTTTTAAGTTGTAAACAGAATGTATAATTGACTTGTTGGTTGCACTGTTTACAGTGAGCAGTTTTTTCTTGGAGTGTGCCATAAGCAGCGAATTTGAATTTGCATTTTGGACAGCATGCATGAAATGGATTGGAAAATGCATTTGCTTGCTTTTAGAGTACCAGAAACCTATAGAATATGGTTCAAAGTTGTTAGAGGAGACAAAAATACAAGTTTGGATTCACTAGTTTTTTTTAAAAAGAATGTTGTTACCTTGAAAGTTGAATGTAGTAGGCTGTTGAGTTTTTCCAAGCTTCTTTTGTCATTCAAGGTACAGATGAATGTTGATCGACATGTGTGAAATGTGTTCTTCTGATATGCTTTTCTTACAACATTCTTGAAAAGCATTGCAGGTGTTTTATTTGTATGCAACTGGTCTTCGAGTGCAAAGTATTGTTGCTCATATGTTGACCGTAATAGCAGCTGCAATTGAATGAGAGAATTAGATTTTGTTACGGAAATTGTTATAGAGACCACTGTAGAACATTAAAAGGTTGAAACTAAAAGAAGAGGTAAAAGTTCTGTAGACCAAAATACCTGTGCTCTGTCTATGTCAGTGTGGCCATCTTTGATGTCAATTGCAAATTGGGTACCCATTTTCCTGGCACCAACTACTAGCGCAGCTATTGTGCCAGCTGGGTACTCATTTACAGTTGTTAGCAATTGGCTGATAGTCGTGCTTGGAATGAATTTGTACTCTTGACAGAGGCGGGGGATGTTTTCAGTGGTGCTTATGTCTATTAAGATCAAAATGCAATCACAGTCACCTCTGTCATAATCTGTCCTAGGTGCAACTTGGAAATCTAAGATTGAAATAGCTGATCCCGGGACTATTTTAGGCTCATGTTGATAGACAAGGTTTCCACTAACATTTAACGTGATTGTCATTTCTGCTTTGTGATCTGTCAGATCAACACGTAGCATTTCCCGTGTTTTGTTGGCCTTATCCAATGTTGCTTTGTAGACAACAAGGACATCACCTTGGAAGGTGTCTCCAGCTCTTTTTGCATTTAGCTGTTCGATTGAAATGATCTTAGGTTTCTTGACTCTTGTCCTACAAGGAACAAGGATAATGTCAATTGAATGCTAATTTAATATTAGCAAGCTAGGAAAATGGCGATACAATGAAGAACCAAGTACTTTACCATTGTGCTTAACTCTTCTTGTGCAATTTGCACCTGTTTTGCTTTCTTTTTGATACATCTTTTGGTGTCCTGCAAAGAATTGGAACAATGTTATTTGAATATTTGTGATTTGGGTGAATGAGTATGAAGGGATAATACTATGAGCACTTTACCGTTGTGCTGATTCTTCTTGTGTAGTTTGTATTTGCTTTGACTGTCTTTTAGTTTCATCCATAGATCTCCTGCAAATAATGGATATAGCATTGGAAAAGACATTGCAATGCATAAAGGTGATATAAGGCTATAAGTTCTATAAAGTTGAATTTGTCTATTGGGCAACATGCAATTCTAGGAAAATTGGATTGTGATCAGTCCAATATGCTTCTGATATATAGATAGAGAATATATTTGTAGTCGTGTTGGACCAAATGTGATCAATGACTGTGTTGCCGATGTTGTGTTGTTGGTTTAACATAAATTGTATATTGTTCTGTTGCATATAACTGTGGAGCATTTTTTTGCTTCTGCTTTCTGAAGACATGTCGACATTAAAATCGCCTAAAATGTACAACATGTTTTCTAAATTTGTGGATCCAATAATTATTTGCAAGATTGCGATTACTTCATCTATGGCAGTTGCAGGTCTTGCATAAATATTACAAACATTGAGTTCATTGCTAGATAGCATTACTGTTGATGTGATGGCTTCAATATTTGAGGTTTCATGTTGTGTTGTTTTTGACAAGAGTAAATGTTTCTTGGTTAAAGTTGCTATGCCATGTATGCTATGTACAGAGAAGATATCAAAATACTGTAGCAAGGTATTTAGCTCGAAGGGATGCATATGTGTTTCTTGGAGACATAAGATATCAGATTGCATTATGCCATAGTCATTGACAATGTCTTCTGCATGTGCTTTTAAGCTATGAGTGTTCAATGTACATAGGAGCAAATGTGATTTGTTTTTTGAACATGTGTTTAGATTATCAAGTTTCCATTGTGCACATGTCTGAAGACGAGACATTTCTAGTTGTATTTTGTCTTTAACTTTGAAGTTTTTTGTAGTTAAAGGTTGTAACAGAAATAATGATTCTACTGATTTTGTTCGTGACAGAGCTGTATAGGTTAGTCCATGTTGTCTAATGCCTGTGGGATCAAAAGCCAAGGCCTCCATTGTTAATCCTTGGGATCGATGTATGGTTCGTGCACATGCTACTTGTACTGGGAATTGTTTTCTAGTTGTAATTTTCTTGTTTATTGCTATTTTCTGGATTGGCCTAGCAATGCGTTGTATAGGCACCCAGTCTTTGTCAATGATAGTAGAATAGCAGTGTGCTAGTTTTGTGCGCTGCTGATGTCCAATTGATGGGTCATTAAATTTAATCCAGACAATATCAATATTGTTTTGTGCTGTATATGCTTTAAAAATTCCATCTGAACCGTTGACGAGGCCATCTTGAACATTGTAATTGCCTGCATAAAGCTCAACAAGAATGTTTGGTTTCAAGCATATTTGTGATGGGAGTGTCATTGTGTGACTGTACACTCGTATTGCATTAAGGTCCTTGTGAACTTCATCTATTGCATCTAGCACAATCATTTGGGTTGGAATGATTGATAACATTTTGTTGTTATGTGCTTGAACATCTATTCTCCTATAGAAAAGGTGTGGAAGCAATGGATCTAATGGTACAGGACGAAAGCAAATTTTGTTGATATAGTCTATGTCATGAGTTGTCTGAATGCCTACTCGTAGTCTATTAAGGATTGAAATAAATATTTCATCTTTTTGTCTCATGGTAGTCACCAATGAATAGCATTTTATGTGGTCTTTCCAGAAACTATAAGGCATTAATTCAATTGGAGTAGGCCTATTTTCAAAAACCACAGAGTCAAGGACAGGTTGTGCCTGGTAAAGGTCACCACAAAATATGGTATCAAGGTTTCCAAAGTATGCTGTAGGCATTTGCATTATGTCTTGTAGTCTTCTATCAATATACCGTAGAAATGTTGAGCCAACTAATGATATCTCGTCTATAAGAAGTATGCACAATTGATCATAGTGCTTTGACATAGTGTCAAGCACTTCAATGTTCAGAGGCAGGAATTCTGATGTATTAAAAGGTATGTGAAATGCTGAATGTAATGTGAATCCCCCTATGTTATATGCTGCTTTACCTATATATGTAGTTAATAAGCCCTTGGGTTTGTCTGGATTATTGTCAATAGAATTGCTATACATGCGAATGAGAGCTTGGTAGATGGCTTTTGCTGTAAAAGTCTTTCCTGTTCCAGCTCCCCCAGTCAAAAACAAGTGCAATGGCTTTTGTGGATTTTTCATCTTTTTTATGAGAACATCCTTAACAATTGCTTGTTGTTCTTTATTTAACATTCATCTTAACTTGTAGTATTCATTGTTATCTATAATCTGTGGGTGCTTTGTAATTTCAAATCCATTGGAGTACGTGGTATTTGGGTTAGAATGACCTATGTTTGGAAGGTCTGTTTGAATGTCATATAGTTCTTTCTGGGAAAGCCTTGCTTGCACTGGCAGGTCAATGAGCTTTTCATCTTCAAGAGACTGAAGATCATTTATAGCTTTGTCAATGTCACCCCATGCGGAGTTTGTGCTGTGGATGAACTTTGCACTGTTTGTTTGAATGGTTTTTCCATGGTACATGCATGCATGTTCCCAAGAGTTAAAGTTTTGTTTGAGTGTATGCTCATTTATGGTAAATGGAACATAGAGAACCAATTGCTCTCTACAATGATTCTCTATATCAAAGTGTTTGTTGAAATTGATAAACCATATCACATTGGGTTTGGCCTTTGGTTCAATTGTAGCACCGTATTTGTTGTATCTTGAAACAAATTCTGCAAGACATATGTCCACCAGTGTCTCAGGATGTTTTAAATAGTAGTCTATAATAGATTTCGCAAGGATGTTTTCTGATTCATTTGGCTCATTGCTCAATTGTTTAACAGATTTGAGTATAAATGTGCAATCACTGTCAGATCGTGTATCAATGAATATACATTTTCTTGAACTATAATTTAATGGCAATGACAGAACAATATGTGCAACTTGTTGTGATGACATTTGTTGCAAGTTAAGCATGGCATTTCCAAGTTTACTTACCATTCGTATTGCATCAATATTGTCTTGCTTGTGGTCTTGTACATATTCTTTTGAATGCATATGTCATTGACTTGTCTACTTTTGCAATATATGAGCTACAGTACATAGCAGCAGCATATGCATTCAAGACAAATTGTGCATCTGTATTAGCCTTCCAAAGATCTGGAATTTTCCTTGAAAAACTATTGTTCCATATTTGTGATGGTTTTCTTTGTAAGAAAAGTGTAGGCCTGTTTAATGTTGAGCTCAAAGCTTCAATGTATTCATTGTCAGTTAAGTTCAATTCTTTTAAGAACATTTGAAAAGTGAATGTTTCATCATAGTTTGCTTTTTAGAGTTTTGAAAAGATGTCAGTGGCATTTGTAGTTATCGCTTCAGTCTTTTGGAGTATTGGTAAAAGTATAGTTGACTTTTGCATTGGTGGGAAAGGAAAATTGTACCTACAAAGTTGTTTTCTTGATCTCTTGCATTTCTTTGTATGATGGTGTTTGTGTAGCATTGCCAAAGGAAGTTCCAAATTTTCAGTGTCGCAAGTAATATACTTATCAACAAAAGCTATGATGTCCGTGTTGTTATTTTTTGTGTAGATCGGTGCATTTTTAACCCATATGAGGAAATGATCATGTTCGTTTCCTCGATTTTGGAACTCAGTGACTGAGAAGTAATCAATGACATTTCCAAAGAAAGAGTCATTTGTAAGTATCAATTTTTTTATTGCATTGATTCTATGTTTATAGTAACGTGCACAAGTTATAGGATCTTTTTTGATTAGTTCAAATTTGTCAACGTGTGTTGGCTGATTAGATTCTTGACGGTTTTGTGCTGATTGGTGTAGATTGTGCAGCTCTTGTAATGTTTGAATTAGTGGATCCCAATTTTGCTCAGCACTAGAGAAAGTGATGAAAAATGTCGGTGGTCCTAGTTGTCGAATCATAGCAAAAACATTTTTCTTAAGTTGTTGTGAATAGTCTGGAGAGATTCTTATTCTTTTGAAATCAACATATCCAATATCTGATTTAAGAATTTTTTCTAGGTTTGGTTTGTGTTTAACGTCTTTCGCAAATAGCTTTCGCCCTTTTAACTGGCCCTTGCAGATTCTTATTGTCATTGTAGATAGTACTTGTTGTATTAGTACCTTTATAGCTTTGAAAAAAATGTTTGTTGTATGATATGCAAATTGTCTTTGTGACTATAAGAGCTCCCAGCGTACTATTTTCTGATACGTAAAGTTTTTTACAATGTCATTATCACGTGGTTTGCCAAAGAATAAAGTTGGGAAATTCATTTCTTCAACATAGATGTCCTTAAATATTCCAATTGGATACTTGTGCTCTGCAGGTGCAATTTCAATAATCTTGTCTTCCATGTTATGGATACTTCTAGACTCAGTGAATCCATGTATCAATGTTTATGATGGGTTTTCATTTTCCATTTCACTGTCCGATTCTATTTCACTTGTATTTTGTGGACTATTGTCTTCGTTTTCTTTAGTGCATTGGAGAACTTATTGCCAATCTTGGTTTATGTGGACTTCGTGCATTTTGTATAATGGTGTCCTTGTTAATTGAGTCAAAGCTTGCATGATGACATTTGGGCACACCATGCCTTTTTGAAATGCATTTTTGTATTTTAAGCGTCTTTTCAATGAAACAACAATTGTTTGTGTGTTGTTAATTGATTGTGGCAATGCTCTTTGTACAATGTTCATGTCAACAGGGACATTTATAATAGAACCTGTTAGGCCTATTTGAGACCTTTTGAACCCTAGTTCCCAAATCTGTGCAAATGCAATTCTAAGTGAGACAAGTCGTTCTTCTAGATGAGTTAAATTTTGCACATAGCACAATGGTCTATTAGTTCTTATTTTCTATGGCGTAGCATACTTTGGAATAGTGGACTGTTTCAATGCAAAGTAGCATACATGACATATGAAATCTGTGAATGGTAAGGAATCTGATTGTAGTAGCTTACAATATAATTGTTTTTGTTTCTCTTTGAATATTCTGATATCCTTGTTCAAACAGAGCACTTGGCAAATTGCACATGGGTATTTTGGTGTATCTTGTATTGCTGTTTTATAAATTTCTATTGGTGTCAATGTTTTTTTTTCTTTGGACTGCTAGGCACACTTTCTTTTTGTTTTTTTTGTCTAATCAAGTTTTTTAGGTGATTAAGTCTTATTGTTGATTTATGTTTAAAATTGTTTGCTATGACAAATGGTATCGAATTTTCCTTGTTTTTAGGCAAAGCATGTGACTTGGTCAAGTAAGTATTTTTGTATTGTGGACGATTTCTGATCAACTTTTTTAGTTGGACTAAGCTTGTTGAGCATTGGCGAGTTAGATTTTGGGCTTCGATTCTTAGAAGCAACTCAAAATGTCCAGCCAGAGGGGTTGTATCATGGAACAATATAGAGACTGATTTTGTATATCTAGAATCATTGAAATCTAAGTACTTTCTTGATGTTGTCAATGACCAGAGGCTTATTTGTATTTTTAACCATTTGGATATCCAGTGAATGCAAAACAAGTCACCCCACAATCCACATTCGCTATGGGCGATGCATGGGCTTGTAGACAACCGCATCTTGTGGAAGTATGTTTCTTGATCATGTACTTTGTGCAATGTATATAGAGTACTAGGATTTAGTTCATTGTTATATGATTTAATTGCTTCTTTGTCCTTTTTTTGAAAGCAAGCTAGGAAATAATCTATAGCTCCATTGCGTAATTGAGTTGAGGTGTACTGGTTGTTAAGTAGCACTTGAAGCGAATCAAACAAACAATCACCAACATTGTATGCAAATGTGCTTAATCTACAAAGGCCTTCAACTCTAAGGACATTGTCAATGTTTGACATTCGAGGATACTTTGTGCACAGTTTTTTAATTTCATGTGAACCTTTGGGCTGTTTTGAAGTTACGTTTTGTGTTTCAATTTTTAACAATGGTTCAAAGTGTCCACTTAAAGAATTCATGTCATGAAATAGTATAGAGACTGATTCTTTGTAATCAGAACTATTGAACTGTAAGTACCTTCTTGCTGTTGTTCTTGACCAAAGGGATATTTGTATATTTAGCCACTTGGATATCTAGTGAATGCAAAATAGGTCACCCCACAATCCACTTTCTGTGCAATCTGCTTGTGGCTTTGCAGATAATCGCATTCTGCGAAAATATGTTTGTGGGTCACGTACTTTGTGCAATGTATATAGAGTATCAGGGTCTAGTTCATAGTTGTATGATTTTATTGCTTCTTTGTCCTTGTTTTGAAGGCAATTCAAGAAGTAATCTATAGCTCCATTTCGTAGTTGAATTGATGTGTAACGATTGTTAAGCAATAGTTGTAATGAGTCAAACAAACAATCACCAATATTGTATGCAAAAGCACTCAATCTGCAAAGTCCCTCAGCCTTAAGCACGTAGTCAATGTTTGATATTTGGGGGCGCTTTGTTAATTCATAGGTGTCAACGTCTATCATTTTCTTTGTGTCTCGTGTATCCTAATGTGTTTGAGAATGGAAAATGTTGTGTATGAATAGCATCTAACGCTATTATCTAGATTACAAAATCTATAATTGTTTACATCGTCGCCTATGTGCTTTTACTCAATAGCATTCCATAGTATTAATCATGTTGTCGAGCATCTTGGAAGTTAATAATCTCTATATATGTTGGAAAATGGATCTTGAGTAGTAGCAGAAGCCTACGTAACATACCACACAACAAACAATTTAATAGAAGCACAAGGGGAAAATAGTATTAATTCTTCAACCTGCCTTGTTATCCATTGTCCCCCAGCAGGATTGTATGTACTTATTCCTGTTACATTGACAAAGTGGATAAATGAGTACAATGCATGATGTATACTTTCAGTGCCACAAACACAAAACAATATTTTCAGGTAGCTTTGTTTACATGCAACAAATGGTCGACAAGAATCTTTTTTGCTCACATTGTCAATCTCAGTCTATGGTATTTAAATGTTTTGTGTAATTGGATTCCTTTGTTTCTATGTACTTCTCAGCGACTGGTTTTTTTCAAAGAACAAATGATTTTAAAAGCTATTCAGATAAACATGAATTAAGTGGCATGTAGAGAATAGTTTCAGAAATCATTTATGTTTAAAGAAAATCAGGGAAATGCAAAAGCATTGTTTGATCAAAGAAGATCTATGGCTTTTCTTATTTGTGGGAATAGCTTTTAAAATCATTTGTGTTTTAAAAATTTGAGGAAAATGGAAAGGCATAGGTCCATTAAGCAAAAGTGAAGGCATAGATTGATTAAATAATTAAAAGAAGAGATTGAAACTCAGAGGTGCAGGCGCACAGTGCATACATGCAAAGCAAATGCATTAAATAGCATGTGGGTGGATAAGAAACTGCTGGAATGGCTTGGTGGACATGTATAGGTAGGCTGCTTTGTTCATTTGTTGTAGACTTAAGTCAGCTATTAAGCATGACTATTACTTTGTGCAAATTGTTTTTCTATTCTACAAGTATTTGTTCTCGGAGAATTTTTAGCGATTGAGCAGATTTTGTTATAGTTATAGTATCCAGAACCAGAAACGAGTTACTTGAGACAATAAATAGTCTCTTTCCTCAGTTTTCTCTTACTCTAGAGGTTTAAAGCACACAGTGAAATTGGAAATGTGAGCAAAAAAGAATTATGGATAATGTCATTTTGCATGTAAGGAAGACCATGGAAAAATATTGCGTCATGTCTATGAGTGACGTAGTACATCATTCATTGTACTCATGTGCTATGTCAGCTTTTGAAATTAATTTTGTAGGATTTTATTTGCAATACAGGAAGATTAAACATACATTAACTTGCATACTGCACAACAACTTGCCACAAATATAAGCAGTCCTATGAAAAAAATTGCCTTAAATGCATATAGGTAAAAACTAGTTGACACAAAACAAAGACTTATGACTCTATAGGCTATTAAAACTGCAAACAGGGTTTAAAAATTGCATGCTAGCAGTTCATTCTATTCTATGGATATTGTATAGAGGAAGTATAGCTTATTAACACATAAGAAAAACCTGTTCTATTGTTTGAAGACAAATTACTATTGCAATTGTGGAAAATGCGTTTTCCTATTTGTATATGTGCAAGCAACTTTCTAAATGATTTATGTTCAAAGAAATGAGGAATACAAGATGACAAAATGAATACATGGAAAATAACTTTATGTAGTTATTATATTGAAGAATTTCAATTGCATTTCAAGAAAAGCAAAAAGACAATTTGGAAAACTGACCTTACAATTTGCTATCAAACGATCAAGTATACTTGTAGAAATGTACAAATAGTGATAGGCACAAGCAATTTTCCCATGTGCAGTTTGTGCGTGATTGTTTAAATACAGTTGAGAGCATTGATCCCTGTTACAAGGACAATTTAGACAAATGAGTACAGTGAGTGACATATACTATGCTATTCATAAAAACAAAACAAAATTCTTATGTACATTCATTTGAACGAGAAACAACCCAAGTAAGAACTTTTGTTTCTTAAAATGCAAATTGCATTTTATAATTTTTAAATACTTATTGCTATTTGTGTACCCTATAATATAGAACATTTTTTTTTGCATATGCATGCACTAGTGTAATTCTGTTATATTTCATAGTGGTCTATTGTGTGGCCGAGCAAGGTATTTTGTAGTTGCAGAGTTGCACTCTGGACAGTGAGAGACGAATTGCTTGAGGTCAGATGAGGTAACTTTTCATTTTTTTTGTCTATTTGATACAAGAAATGCAAGTAGGGTTTCATAGTGCTTTAAGGCATTCATATACTTTGATTATAAATTCGTATTTTAGACTACTTTTTAGTATTGTTTATTTGAATACTATGTTTCACTTGGTTTCTATATGCTTCCATATTTTGCATGTGTGCCTATGAGGACAATAACCACAATATTTGACAATATTCCTCTATCCTTTATGACAGCTCATTGGTTCCAAAGCTCTCTTTATAGGATAGTTGTACACTGCCTACAAGACTCAGATGAATGAGCAAGAACTTTTTAGTAGATAAAGGTCATGAACATTGAACTAATAGTATGATAGTCACTACAACATTTAAGTAAACCTA
>VDFB02278251.1:0-21030 GCA_007258455.2 Sequoia sempervirens | reverse complement strand
AAAGATCTGGAATTTTCCTTGAAAAACTATTGTTCCATATTTGTGATGGTTTTCTTTGTAAGAAAAGCTTAGGCCTGTTTAATGTTGAGCTCAAAGCTTCAATGTATTCATTGTCAGTTAAGTTTAATTCTTTTAAGAACATTTAAAAAGTGAATGTTTCATCATAGTTTGCTTTTTGGAGTTTTGAAAAGATGTTAGTGGCATTTGCAGTTATCGCTTCAGTCTTTTGGAGTATTGGTAAAAGTATAGTTGACTTTTACATTGGTGGGAAAGGAAAATTGTACCTACAAAGTTGTTTTCTTGATCTCTTGCATTTCTTTGTATGATGAATGTTTGTGTGGCATTTTACCAAAGAAGTTCAAATTTTTCGATTAGCCATGAAGTAATATACTTATCAACAAAAGCTATGATGTCCGTGTTGTTATTTTTTGTGTAGATCGGTGCATTTTTAACCCATATGAGGAAATGATCATGTTCGTTTCCTCAATTTTGGAACTCAGTGACTGAGAAGTAATCAATGACATTTCCAAAGAAAGAGTCATTTGTAAGTATCAATTTTTTTATTGCATTGATTCTATGTTTATAGTAACGTGCACAAGTTATAGGATCTTTTTTGATTAGTTCAAATTTGTCAACGTGTGTTGGCTGATTAGATTCTTGACTGTTTTGTGTTGATTGGTGTAGATTGTGCAGCGCTTGTAATGTTTGAATTAGTGGATCCCAATTTTGCTCAGCACTAGAGAAAGTGATGAAAAATGTCAGTGGTCCTAGTTGTCGAATCATAGCAAAAACATTTTTCTTAAGTTGTTGTGAATAGTTTGGAGAGATTCTTATTCTTTTGAAATCAACATATCCAATATCTGATTTAAGAATTTTTTCTAGGTTTGGTTTGTGTTTAACGTCTTTCGCAAATAGCTTTCGCCCTTTTAACTGGCCCTTGCAGATTCTTATTGTCATTGTAGATAGTACTTGTTGTATTAGTACCTTTATAGCTTTGAAAAAAATGTTTGTTGTATGATATGCAAATTGTCTTTGTGACTATAAGAGCTCCCAGCGTACTATTTTCTGATACGTAAAGTTTTTTACAATGTCATTATCACGTGGTTTGCCGAAGAATAAAGTTGGGAAATTCATTTCTTCAGCATAGATGTCCTTAAATATTCCAATTGGATACTTGTGCTCTGCAAGTGCAATTTCAATAATATTGTCTTCCATGTTATGGATACTTCTAGACTCAGTGAATCCATGTATCAATGTTTCAGATGGGTTTTCATTTTCTATTTCACTGTCTGATTCTGTTTCACTTGTATTTTGTGGACTATTGTCTTCGTTTTCTTCAATGCATTGGAGAACTTCTTGCCAATCTTGGTTTATGTGGACTTCGTGCATTT
Organism: Sequoia sempervirens; assembly: GCA_007258455.2. NCBI lineage: Eukaryota > Viridiplantae > Streptophyta > Pinopsida > Cupressales > Cupressaceae > Sequoia > Sequoia sempervirens. Next base: position 19,639 of record VDFB02278251.1, on the reverse strand, counting down.
TGTATAATGGTGTCCTTGTTAATTGAGTCAAAGCTTGCATGATGACATTTGGGCGCACCATGCCTTTTTGAAATGCATTTTTGTATTTTAAGCGTCTTTTCAATGAAATAACAATTGTTTGTGTGTTGTTAATTGATTGTGGCAATGTTCTTTGTACAATGTTCATGTCAACAGGGACATTTATAATAGAACCCGTTAGGCCTATTTGAGACCTTTTGAACCCTAGTTCCCAAATCTGTGCAAATGCAATTCTAAGTTAGACAAGTCATTCTTCTAGATGAGTTAAATTTTGCACATAGCACAATGGTCTATTAGTTCTTATTTTCTATGGCATAGCATACTTTGGAATAGTGGACTGTTTCAATGCAAAGTAGCATACATGACATATGAAATCTGTGAATGGTAAGGAATCTAATTGTAGTAGCTTACTGTATAATTGTTTTTGTTTCTCTTTGAATATTCTGATGTCCTTGTTCAAACAGAGCACTTTGCAAATTGCACATGGGTATTTTGGTGTATCTTGTATTGCTGTTTTATAAATTTCTATTGGTGTCAATGTTTTTTTTTCTTTGGACTGCTAGGCACACTTTCTTTTTGTTTTTTTTGTCTAATCAAGTTTTTTAGGTGATTAAGTCTTATTGTTGATTTATGTTTAAAATTGTTTTCTATGACAAATGGTATCGAATTTTCCTTGTTTTTAGGCAAAGCATGTGACTTGGTCAAGTAAGTATTTTTGTATTGTGGACGATTTCTGATCAACTTTTTTAGTTGGACTAAGCTTGTTGAGCATTGGCGAGTTAGATTTTGGGCTTCGATTCTTAGAAGCAACTCAAAATGTCCAGCCAGAGGGGTTGTATCATGGAACAATATAGAGACTGATTTTGTATATCTAGAATCATTGAAATCTAAGTACTTTCTTGATGTTGTCAATGACCAGAGGCTTATTTGTATTTTTAACCATTTGGATATCCAGTGAATGCAAAACAAGTCACCCCACAATCCACATTCGCTATGGGCGATGCATGGGCTTGTAGACAACCGCATCTTGTGGAAGTATGTTTCTTGATCATGTACTTTGTGCAATGTATATAGAGTACTAGGATTTAGTTCATTGTTATATGATTTAATTGCTGCTTTGTCCTTTTTTTGAAAGCAAGCTAGGAAATAATCTATAGCTCCATTGCGTAATTGAGTTGAGGTGTACTGGTTGTTAAGTAGCACTTGAAGCGAATCAAACAAACAATCACCAACATTGTATGCAAATGTGCTTAATCTACAAAGGCCTTCAGCTCTAAGGACATTGTCAATGTTTGACATTCGAGGATACTTTGTGCACAGTTTTTTAATTTCATGTGAACCTTTGGGATGTTTTGAAGTTACGTTTTGTGTTTCAATTTTTAACAATGGTTCAAAGTGTCCACTTAAAGAATTCATGTCATGAAATAGTATAGAGACTGATTCTTTATAATCAGAACTATTGAACTGTAAGTACCTTCTTGTTGTTGTTCTTGACCAAAGGGATATTTGTATATTTAGCCACTTGGATATCTAGTGAATGCAAAATAGGTCACCCCACAATCCACTTTCTGTGCAATCTGCTTGTGGCTTTGCAGATAATCGCATTCTGCGAAAATATGTTTGCGGGTCACATACTTTGTGCAATGTATATAGAGTATCAGGGTCTAGTTCATAGTTGTATGATTTTATTGCTTCTTTGTCCTTGTTTTGAAGGCAATTCAAGAAGTAATCTATAGCTCCATTTCGTAGTTGAATTGATGTGTAACGATTGTTAAGCAATAGTTGTAATGAGTCAAACAAACAATCACCAATATTGTATGCAAAAGCACTCAATTTGCAAAGTCCCTCAGCCTTAAGCACGTAGTCAATGTTTGATATTTGGGGGCGCTTTGTTAATTCATAGGTGTCAACGTCTATCATTTTCTTTGTGTCTCATGTATCCTAATGTGTTTGAGAATGGAAAATGTTGTGTATGAATAGCATCTAACGCTATTATCTAGATTACAAAATCTATAATTGTTTACATCGTCGCCTATGTGCTTTTACTCAATAGCATTCCATAGTATTAATCATGTTTTCGAGCATCTTGGAAGTTAATAATCTCTATATATGTTGGAAAATGGATCTTGAGTAGTAGCAGAAGCCTACGTAACATACCACACAACAAAAAATTTAATAGAAGCACAAGGGGAAAATAGTATTAATTCTTCAACCTAGCCTTGTTATCCATTGTCCCCCAGCAGGATTGTATGTACTTATTCCTGTTACATTGACAAAGTGGATAAATGAGTACAATGCATGATGTATACTTTCAGTGCCACAAACAGAAAACAATATTTTCAGGTAGCTTTTTTTACATGCAACAAATGGTCGACAAGAATCTTTTTTGCTCACATTGTCAATCTCAGTCTATGGTATTTAAATGTTTTGTGTAATTGGATTCCTTTGTTTCTATGTACTTCTCAGCGACTGGTTTTTTTCAAAGAACAAATGATTTTAAAAGCTATTCAGATAAACATGAATTAAGTGGCATGTAGAGAATAGTTTCAGAAATCATTTCTATTTAAAGAAAATCAGGGAAATGCAAAAGCATTGTTTGATCAAAGAAGATCTATGGCTTTTCTTATTTGTGGGAATAACTTTTAAAATCATTTGTGTTTTAAAAATTTGAGGAAAATGGAAAGGCATAGGTCCATTAAGCAAAAGTGAAGGCATAGATTGATTAAATAATTAAAAGAAGAGATTGAAACTCAGAGGTGCAGGCACACAGTGCATACATGCAAAGCAAATGCATTAAATAGCATGTGGGTGGATAAGAAACTGCTGGAATGGCTTGGTGGACATGTATAGGTAGGCTGCTTTGTTCATTTGTTGTAGACTTAAGTCAGCTATTAAGCATGACTATTACTTTGTGCAAATTGTTTTTCTATTCTACAAGTATTTGTTCTCGGAGAATTTTTAGCGATTGAGTAGATTTTGTTATAGTTATAGTATCCAGAACCAGAAACGAGTTACTTGAGACAATAAATAGTCTCTTTCCTCAGTTTTCTCTTACTCTAGAGGTTTAAAACACACAGTGAAATTGGAAATGTGAGCAAAAAAGAATTATGGATAATGTCATTTTGCATGTAAGGAAGACCATGGAAAAATATTGCGTCATGTCTATGAGTGACGTAGTACATCATTCATTGTACTCATGTGCTATGTCAGCTTTTGAAATTAATTTTGTAGGATTTTATTTGCAATACAGGAAGATTAAACATACATTAACTTGCATACTGCACAACAACTTGCCACAAATATAAGCAATCCTATGAAAAAAATTGCCTTAAATGCATATAGGTAAAAACCAGTTGACACAAAACAAAGACTTATGACTCTATAGGCTATTAAAACTGCAAACAGGGTTTAAAAATTGCATGCTAGCAGTTCATTCTATTCTATGGATATTGTATAGAGGAAGTATAGCTTATTAACACATAAGAAAAACCTGTTCTATTGTTTGAAGACAAATTACTATTGCAATTGTGGAAAATGCGTTTTCCTATTTGTATATGTGCAAGCAACTTTCTAAATGATTTATGTTCAAAGAAATGAGGAATACAAGATGACAAAATGAATACATGGAAAATAACTTTATGCAGTTATTATATTGAAGAATTCCAATTGCATTTCAAGAAAAGCAAAAAGACAATTTGGAAAACTGACCTTGCAATATGCTATCGAATGATCAAGTATACTTGTAGAAATGTACAAATAGTGATAGGCACGAGCAATTTTCCCTCGTGCAGTTTGTGCATGATTGTTTAAATACAGTTGAGAGCATTGATCCCTGTTACAAGGACAATTTAGACAAATGAGTATAGTGAGTGACATATACTATGCTATTCATAAAAACAAAACAAAATTCTTATGTACATTCATTTGAACGAGAAACAACCCAAGTAAGAACTTTTGTTTCTTAAAATGCAAATTGCATTTTATAATTTTTAAATACTTATTGCTATTTGTGTACCCTATAATATAGAACATTTTTTTTTGCATATGCATGCACTATTGTAATTCTGTTATATTTCATAGTGGTCTATTGTGTGGCCGAGCAAGGTATTTTGTAGTTGCAGAGTTGCACGCTGGACAGTGAGAGACAAATTGCTTGAGGTCAGAAGAGGTAACTTTTCATTTTTTTTGTCTATTTGATACAAGAAATGCAAGTAGGGTTTCATAGTGCTTTAAGGCATTCATATACTTTGATTATAAATTTGTATTTTAAACTACTTTTAGTATTGTTTATTCGAATACTATGTTTCATGGGATTATTAAAGAGTTAACTTGGTTTCTATATGCTTCCATATTTTGCATGTGTGCCTATGAGGACAATAACCACAATATTTGACAATATTCCTCTATCCTTTATGATAGCTCATTGGTTCCAAAGCTCTCTTTATAGGACAGTTGTACATTGCCTACAAGACTCAGATGAAGGAGCAAGAAATTTTTAGTAGATAAAGGTCATGAACATTGAACTAATAGTATGATAGTCACCACAACATTTAAGTAAACCTATGCTCAACACTCTCTTTTCCATTATCAATTGTATTCCCAATTTCATCCATGAAGAATATCCTCAAAGATATAGGATTCATGGATGCATAGGTTGAAGAAGTTCTTCATGGATCAAAGATATGGAGTTCATTGATAAAAGAAATGGAAATCATGGATGAAAGTTATGGCTAACAGCAGGATCTACAAGTTGACAAAGTTCTTCATGGATGAAATTGGGAATAAAATTGATAATGGAAAAGAGAGTCTGCACCATAGGTTTACTTAAATGTTGTGGTCACTGTCCTACTATTGGTTCAATGTTCATGACCTTCATCAACTCAAAATTTCTTCCTTGTTTACCATGTAATATAGATTTTAGTGACTAGAGATGCATTGTGATTACTTTGAGCATTTCATTTTTTGTTATTATGTAGATCTATGTAGTCATAGGAGATGATGTTGCTGAAGAGTCAAGACTTGGAACCAAGCTACTTGATACATGTATCCATAGATACATAGGGCCGGTGGAATGATAAAGCAGAGTGATCCATAGATGTAGATACAATGTATCTATGGATAGATGTCGTCACTCGGAGGCTCCCCGGTAACCATATATGGATGAATCTTTTATTATCCATTTACAGCAGAAGCACGGGACGAACATCAGACGGTTGCGTCGTGAAAAGAATACATAAAACATAATTTACATGGACTGAATGGTCGGTCGCTCGACTTCGTTACATAAAATCGCAAAAAGATAGCAGCGGAAACTCGTAGTTCACGCCGCCAGAAGTTTCCGCAGACTCCTCGCCCAGTGCATGTGGCACGCCGATGCATGCCATTCCGTTTTATGGACCGCCGCCTGCTCCAGCCGGGCAGAACCGCTCAGTTTACCCATAAACCTTCGAGTTGCGTTTTGTCCACGAAATTAGGTTTGAATCAGGAGGTTTGAGCAGAATTATGCGGACGATATGATGGTTTTTAGATATTGAAGTCTTTGCTGGTAGGGGGCCGAGGAGGCCGGGGCTGGTTGGGAAGCCAGTGTAGGCTTGCTCCTGCAGGCGGCCAGGAGGTGGGCCGGAACACGGCTATGGTGGGGTTGTAGTGGAGCCTAAAGAGACTATGGGAGCTCCTCGGCTAGGTGTAATAGGGATGGGTGGCCATAGCCTATCCAGAGTTATTGGTGCCCCCATAACAGAAGGGAAAATGCATTTGCTTCAAAGTTTGTAAAGCAATTTCAACAAATTGTCTAGCCATTGTCCAAAATATGTTTTTCTACCAGCATAGTCCTTGAAGCTTATGTAGGTCTAATTGCTATTTTGTTAATTGAATTTGATTGAAAGGTCAAAATGTGAAATGTGGCCAAGGATAATTATACTTATTTATCTCTTTTAATTGTTATATATTCAAAGACTAATTAGCAATCCAAACAACCTCGCCTCTAGTCAGATGCCATTAAATGCATTGTTTTTGCATAAATGAATTATGCACCTTTAGCCAGTAGAAACAATTTCTAGCTATTGTTTAATGCCAAACCAGCTATCACTTAATAGTGAAAGCGACGTAAATATTTATTTTCTAACTAAATGGGGTCATTTCATTTCCATATGCATAAGTTTATTTTGTATCGTTATGTAGCACTTACTATTACTTGTGCAATGAAGCCACATGCAAGTACAATTCATAACTCATTGCATTTAGATACACCCAGGGAGAAATACAAACCAAGGTTGTTGGCATCCTGATAAGAAAGATGATGACATACATCCAATTAATGTATGCTACAACATCTTATTCAATGAAGATGATTTGGATAGGAACGTTACAAATCAAAATCCTTATTGGTGTGTGAGTAATTCTCTTTTTCAAGACTTTTCAAGGAAATTGCATGCCAATACTATCAGTGAACAAGTGGAATTAGATTTTTTAATTGACTTTGTTTGATGGGTCAAATGTGCACAAGGATAGTTATAATTATTTATTTGTTTTAATTATTATGTATATAAATACTATTCAATAGTTACCTAATTAATTAGATATGAAATGACAGAAGGAAAAAGAAAATTAATTAATTAAGATAATTTGATTCGTTAATTAATAAGGTGAATTATCATGTAAAAGTACAAAAATTAGAAGTTGCGAAAAAATCCTCTTTGCTTTATGCTTCAATGACAACGAGAGAGATGAAAGCAATTGTGGAGTTTAGGCTTATATCTGTAAATTGCATTTTCCTGATAGTTTGTAAAGTCCTCTCAACACATTGTCCTCATATTGTTTGTAAGGCCCCATTATGGAACATGCTAACAAAACAATGGCTCTAAAGCATGCACTATGGAATAGCTCTGCAGTAATTGAAGATATGCAATCTTTAGAGGACTCATAAGCACCAAGTTATTGTTAAGCTCTCACATTGTACATTGGACAAAAGACTATTGCTTGTCCAAGCAACTAGTGTATGAAGAATAGCGTAGGCTGAGCACTGTGAAACCCAATGTGCCTATGGACATTAAAATAAAAGAAAACTGATGAAATAAACTATTTATTGCCTGGAGTAGCTTGGCTGCAAGTGCCCTTTTTTGGAACCATGACAACCTTTGCCCTGTCACTGTAAACGCTTTCCTAGAAAAGACATATCGGCACACACATATATGTATGCATATGTATATATATGTACAGATACATCCATGTAAAGACAGATGAATGCATGTATGGACATAAACATATATGCATCCATAAACACATAGATGCATCTATACACACATACATATATGCATAAATACATATATGCATAGATATATCTAGAGTCACATGCATACATGCATATATGCATCTACAAATGTCTACATAGATATGCACATAGGTAAATGCATATGCACATAGAGACATGCATACATACATACATACACTGACACATTAAGCAGAGAGTGATAGTGATAGTGAACTAAAGCACTATGAAACACAACTCCATTATGCACTTTAATGGAAAGGAACTATGGAAAATAACAAATTATCATCTCAAGTAACTCATTTCTAGGTCTGGACCCTGCAACTGTAACATCTCCTGCTCAGTGGCTACAAACTCTTCCTCAGAACTAGAGCTTACAAAACACAAAAAACAACACACGCAAAGTAATAGAAATGCATAGCAAGTGACTTAACTCTATATTAAATGACCAAAGTACCCTGGCCACACGTGCCCTCTAAGCCATTCCAGTGCCTTCACCTTGAGCCAGATGCCATTCAATGCATTTAATTTGTATTCATGCACTACATACATCTACCCACCAGTTTTGTAAACTATGTCTTTGCTTGAATTTATCAAATCAATTTATGCGCTCACATTTTCCTGATATTTTAATGCATTCAATCTGTATTCATGGATTACGTACCTCTAGCTGCCAACTTTTAAACTATTCCTTTGCTTAAATTTATTTAATCAATTTATGCGCTTGCATTTTCCTGAATTTTTTAAACGAAAATGATTTATAAAGCTACTCGGACAAATAGGAAAATAGATAAATGCTAATTTTCCAATCTATAAAATAGCTCTCCAAATTCAAACTATACAAAAAAATAAGTAATATGTTAAATGGAAAAATGTGATTGCCCAATGCTGCCAGTTAAAAGCATTTCAACCGAATGCATGAGTATTATTGCCTTGACACTAGGAGCCAATAAAATTGTCACTATAGAAAACAGTTTATCCAAGCGAGTGCTATTAGGTTTGTTATCTTCAATTTCAAACTCCTTTGACATTAATGCATTTTCTTTGGTGGTAGAATATGGAGATTCTTTTTTTACTGAGAGTCCTTAAGAAGATGACATATACAAATAAATTTAAGCAAAGACATAGTTTAGAAAATTGACAGCTTTTATAAATAGAAAGGGGACGTTTATAGTGACAGAGCAAAAGCTCCTTTGCTCGTTGAATGAATACCAAGAGACAAGTTACTCAAGGCAAAAAACTGCTACTTTTATTTAGTTTGCTTCATTTTATCCTAGAAATGCAAATTGGGTTTCACAATGCATGAAAACACATTTGTACAAACAACTCCCAAAATTATAATTGCAATGGATGACAGTGATAGTGTAATGGATACTAATATTCAAAACACCGAAATACACCAGCTAGTTTATTTTTAGATTCAATGGAAACAAGTATTAGTTGGAGATAGATTAACCTAGCAGTCCATTTATCATAGGTTCTTGAATTCCAAATGCACAAGTGCGAGCATGGTTCTCTATAGGCTTTTGCTATGCATTTTAACTATATTGTTGTTTTGCATCGAGCGTAAAGAACTACTGCAAGTATGGTTTCCAAACAGATTTAAATCAATGAATGTAAGTCAACAAAGGTTTCCAATTACACTTTATACTTGAACCATGAAGCATCATTGCTTCAAGCTGCAGCATAAGTGCAGAGAAGGACACAAAAGCAAATTCAACAATGACATCATCAAACAAGGATTTGCTAGCTATTACTATGATTAACTATTGAACTCAATTGACTCATCAGTCAAATAGCTTGATTGGTCACTGACCTAACTTGTTTCAAAGCTATCTTGGTAAGCTGATTAGTTAATTTCATTAATGAGTAAAAGATAGAATTGGCTTAATTTGCATGAGCTAAGTGTAAAATTGACTTGTTTGTTAATTGAATTTGATTAATGGTTTAGAGACAGATGAGACAAATTAAATTGTCATGAGCAAAATGTGAGATGGACTTATTAGCTGCTATGCCACATATACTATGACATTTGAGCTTTCATGAAATAATAGCGAAAGCAATAGAATAAACAGATGGCTTCAACATAGACAAAGGGATACAATTAATATGGACAGCTATAGCCTATTGAATATTTGTAGCATAAGAAACAGAAAGGAAGATGTTGGCGAAGCTTTTGCAATTTCGGTTTACACCTAGCAATTGCATTTGCTTCCTTGTCTATAAATCCTTTGCAAGAAATTCCTTTTTTTTGCATATGAATGGCCATGATTGGTTTAATTGATTTGGTGTACAAAGATGTTTTTTAATTAACTATAATTAACTATTCAAGAAAACTGATTTATCAATGAACTAGTTTCATTGATTAGTCAAGTAACTTGATTCACAGTTAACTTGATCAGCCATTTAGTTGATTTGCTTGAATGTTTGCAAAAAGCCCTTTTCGACAAATAGTTCTTTGCATAATTTGCAATCACTACACACCAAGACCGAACATTTCTTCGAGGGATTCTGTCAAATAGTTTAAATGTTTTTGCTTGTGCTTGCATATTCATGACAACATTTCAAACCATTATATCTGTCAGAAAATGCACGTCTTATGATGCTTAGATGAATGTACATATGCCGTTCTAAAGCTCCTTTTCTGTTAAAAGCACGTAAAATGTTTAGAAAGATTGTGTATCTATGAATGTGAATAAGCAAGATTGATTTAACTGATTTGGAGGATAAAGATGACTAATAATTAGCTATGACTAACCATGGAGCACAATTAATTCATCAGCCAATTAGCTTGATTGATCGCTGAATTAACTTGTTTGAAAGCTATCATGTTAGGCCAACTAGCTAATATGCCGCATAAAGTATCACATTTGAGTTTCAAATAAGTCTCATGCACGCAAATCTGTTACCATGTTAAAGCCATGTAAACATTGATGTTCCAATTCCATGGGGCCATTCTATTTCCATTTGTCCTAGTTCATTTCATTCCATTATCAAGAACCAGTAATTAAATGTTTAAACCAGGCACATGCAAACATAAATGCAAGTAGGGTTTCAACAATGACATCATCTAACAAGCATTTGTTTGCTATCACTATGATTAACTATTGAACTCAATTGACTTATCAGTCAAATGGCTTGATTGATCATTGACCTAACTTTTTTCAAAGCTATCTTGTTAAGCTGATTAGTTAATTTCATTAATGAGTAAAAGATAGAATTGACCTAATTTGCATGAGTCAAGTGTAAGATTGACTTGTTTGTTAATTGACTTTGATTAATGATTCAGAGACAGATGAGACAAATTAAATTGTCATGAGCAAAATGTGAGATGGACTTATTAGCTGCTACGCCACATATACTATGACACTTTCGCTTTCATGAAATAATAGCGAAAGCAATAGAATAAACAAATGGCTTCAACATAGATGAAGGGATACAATTAATATGGACAACTATAGCCTGTTGAATATTTGTAGCATAAGAAACAAAAAGGAAGATGTTGGCGAGGATTTTCCAATTTCAGTTTACACCTAGCAATTGCATTTGCTTCCTTGTCTATAAAGCCTTCTCAAGAAATTCTTTTTTTGCATATGAATGGCCATGATTGGTTTAATTGATTTGGTGTACAAACATGTTTTTTCACTAACTATAATTAACTACTCAAGAAAACTGATCTATCAATGAACTAGTTTCATTGATTAGTCAAGTAACTTGATTCACAGTTAACTTGATCAGCTATTTAGTTGATTTGCTTGAATGTTTGCAAAAAGCATTTTTTGACAAATAATTCTTTGCATAATTTGCAATCACTACACACCAAGAGCCAACATTTGTTCGAGGAATTCTGCCAAACAGTTTAAATGTTTTTGCTTGTGCTTCTATATTTGCTATGCATATTCATGACAGCATTACAAACCATTATATCTGTCAGAAATCTACGTCTTATGATGCTTAGATGAATGTTTTGCTCATCACGTTCTAAAACTCTTTTCTAAAAGCACACAAAGGTAACACAGATTGTCCTTTCTTTGATTCCTTCTCCATTCCATCCATTCTCATTCCTTCCAGTCCACTGTTTAAAACCCCTATCATCTTCATGACCATCCTTCTTACCTACTACCAGACGATTCCGGTAAGTCACCAGCGCACCGTCGTTACATCCGTGAATTTAGAAACCGTGGAAACGGTGATGTTCCGAAATTCCATGGGGTCATTCTATTTCCATTTGTCCAGTTCAATTTCAGAACTCCATTATGAAAACCAATAGAAATTAAAAATGTTTAAACCGAGGGACATGCAGGCAAAGAAATCTATGGTAGGGTTTTATGGTGCTTTAAGACATTGTTATGCTTGCTGATTATAAAGTTCTTTTAGATTACACTTTTTTAAGTCCCATTAATTTTATTCAGTTTCGCCCGATTTAAATCGCAGAAGGTTTTTACAAATACTGCGTTTGATGAGATTATGTAGAAATCCTCTTTATATTTTACTTCATGCATGTGAGCCCTGTAAAGTCTCTATATTATTGACTACCGCAAAGTGGTCCCATAAAGACGGCTTTGGAACCAAAATTATGTCAACACGTGCGATAATGAGAGCTTTTGAACTATGAGTGAATAGTGTGTTGCTTTGAGATTTTCCGTTGTCATCAAAGCATAAAGGATAGAGAGGTTCTGTTAAAAGTTGTGGTTGTTGTCCTCATAGGCATAAATTCGTATTTTAGACTACTTTTAGTATTTTCTATTTGAATTTCTTGTTGAAATGCAAAGGTTCCATCTGCGTTTGATAGGCACTATATATAAATCCTCTTGTTCATTTTACTCCATGCATGTGAGACCTGTAGAGTTTGTATTTTTTTTGATTGCTGCAAAGTGGTCCCATAAAGAGAGCCTTGGAACCAAAATTATAGTCAATCAATCATAGTCAATCAATTAATCTAATTCTACCTGTTTTCTAATAGTATTGGCATGTAATTTTCTTGACAAGTCTTCAATCAAAGAGAGCATTAGCCACACACCAATAAGGATTCTCATCTGTAACCTGCCTAACCAAATCATCTTTATTCAATAAGATGTTGCGACATACATTAATTGGATGTATCTCATCATCTTTCTTATCAGGATGCCAACAACCTTGATTTGCATTTGTCCTTGAATGTATCTGGTTGCTATGAACTATGAATTCTGCTTGCATATCACTTGGCTGTACAAGTAATAGTAAGCGCTACATAATGGTAGAAATCACAACTCATAGCATCCATATACACCCATGCACAAATACATGTTATTCAACACATTAACACGCACATGGTTTTCTAGGGCTAGTTTGTTAATTGCCTTTGATTAATAGTTCAAATGTACACAAGGCTAATTGCAATTATTTCTTTCTTTGAATTGCTATGTACTTAAAGGCTAATTAGCAGTTGCCTAATTATTTAGATATGAGACAATACAAGGATGAATGAGGAAATATGAACTTGCCTAAATCATCATGAATGATAGAGCTATTGGGTAAAATGCTACATATACTGTCACATTTAAGCTTCAAAGACTTCCAATGAATAGTAAAAGCTTCAAGACTCTTAGTTAACATGTAAAGGGCTGGGAAAAATTGATCTGCTAACTGAATGGGGTCATTTTACTTCAATTATCTAGCACTTATTCTTAATTGTTTAATGCAATCACATGCAACCAAAATTCAGAACAATTAGCATCTATACACACCCATGCATAGATACATGGTCTCTAACATATTGATATGCATATGGTTTTCTATGAGCACAATCCTTGAACATTCTCTAGGTATGAGTGCTAGTCTATTAATTAACATTGATTACTAGATAAAATGTATTCATAGACACATAGCTACACACATGCCTCAATGCACCGATGCATAGATACATGCATGGATGTACACATATATACATGTACACATACATACATGATCACATGGTTACACCTATATATGCGTTCATGTATCCATGGATGCACATATCCATGTATCAATAGATCCCTTAAAATATGCATATATTGAAATGACTACATGGGCTTGGGGAATGAATATTTATGTGGCCTTTACATGATAGCAATGAATCCTATAAATATGCATATATGCATGAAAGCACATAGCCATCAATGAACCTATGCATTTGCATTTTGACAAGCATTTTCAAACAATCACGATTCAAAAAGCCACTCCCATGGGTTCCAAAAATAGATAAATGCCAATTTACCAATATGAAATATAACTCACGAAATTGAGTTCATATATCTTTAAAAGTAATATGTACAACAATGACAATATGACTGGATGGCTAGCTGCCACTATCCACAAAAAAGCATTTAAAGCAAATGCAATAGTAATCTGTTATATACACACATACATACATGGTAACATAGATACATGCATTCATATATACATAATTACATGCACACATATATACATGCAAACCTGTATGCATGGATGCATACAAAGACTATGTTTCGTGGGATTATTAAAGAGTTAACTTGCTTTCTATATGCTCCATATTTTGCATGTGCCTATGAGGACAATAACCACAATGGCTCATTGACAATATTCCACTCTATCGCCACTATGGCCATTTCCAGTAATTGGTTCCAAACTCTCTTTACCATCTAGGGACATCTATTTATTTTACTACAAGATTTCAGTTAGATCGCTTGGTATCTCAAGGAAGATTTGAATCAATAATACTTAAAATGATCTAAACTATGATTTTACAATCAAAGTATCCAAATGCATTGCAACAATGCGAAACCCAAGTTCCATTTAAGATGTACAATGAGAATAAACAGAAGGGAAAATGCATTTTCTTTAAAGTTTGTAGAGCAATTTCAACAGGTTGTCTAGCCATTGTCCAAAATATGGTTTTCTATTAGCATAGTCCTTCAACCATCTTTAGGTCTAACTGCTACTTTGTTAATTGACTTTGATTGAAAGGTCAAATGTAAAATGTGGCCAAGGATAATTATAGACAGCTGTACGTTGCCTCCAAGATTCAGATGAATCCTTGGTATTTCAAGGAAAGGTTTGAATCGATAACACTTAAAATGATCTAAACTATGATTTTACAATCAAAGTATCCAAATGCATTGCAACAATGTGAAACCCAACTTCCATTTAAGATGTACAATGAAAGAAAACAGAAGGAAAAATGCATTTGCTTCAAAGTTTGTAAAGCAATTTCAACAAATCAACCTTTGTTCAAAATATGTTTTTCCCGCGACAGTCCTTGAGGGCATACAGTTAAGCACTACTTTGTTAATTGACTTTATTATGAAAGATTAGAAATGTGAAATGTGGCAGGATAATTTATACTTATTTATCTCTTTTAATTGTTATATATTCAAAGACTAATTAGCAATCCAAACAGCCTCGCCTCTAGTCAGATGCCATTAAATGCATTGTTTTTGCATAAATGAATTATGCACCTTTAGCCAATAGTTTTAATCAAAGTATGCATATGGATTCAGAATCAAACTCTCAAAATTAAAAAAGGCTGGTTTAAATTATAAAGTGCAATCAGCCACCCAAAAAAATGATTGGATAATTATTGCATTTCTGAGATCATGCCACTGCAATGAAGATCTACTTTTGAACCCCAACTGCTTAATTTTTATGAACCATATAGCATATGCCACTCACAATACCCATTTGCAAAGATTGTCCTTGTAACAAAAAGAAACGATATGATTACAAGTACAATCAATACAGTGAGAATCTTGAATTAACCTTTTTCTCTGTCTACTATATGCAATTGTAAACAAAGGAGAAGGTTCATTCTAGAAACTCACCTTGTACTACTTGCTTGAAGAATTTGCCACAGCTGGGCTGCTACACAACCTCTTTTCTTCCAACCAAAAGCATTGCACCATGTAAAAATCTTTGATTAGAAAACAAAAACCTTGTGTTTGTTTTTCTAAAAGAATAGCAATATATAGTACTCCTACTGCGATGGATACTAATAGCGAAAACCATTAAAACACTAGCAAGCATTTTTCTAGATTCAAGAGACACAAGTATAAATGTAGATCAGATTAACTACACAAACTAATTGCCACAGGTTCTTGGACCACAAATCTTCTAGCAATGAATTTGATTGCTCTTTTGCATAAAGCCTACCACTTTCTATCAAGCAATATTACTTAACTGCTCTATGGCAACATTGTAATTTGGATTCTATAACATTTTTGACATAGTTTTTTATAACCCCAAGATACAAAAACAGTAACGATGACATCTGACAAAATTTTTATGCTTGCTAGCAGGAAAAAGGTTTCTACTGCATTCTTTATGCTCCCATTATTTGCATTTATGCCTACGAGGACAACAACGACGACTTTTAACAAAATCCCTCTATCCTTTATGCTTTCATGACAACGGAAAAGCTCAAAGCAACACACAGTGGACTCATTGTTGAAAAGCTCTCATTATTGCACACGTTGACATAATTTAGGTTCCAAAGCCCTCTTTATGGGACCACTTTGCAGCAATCAAAAAAATACAAACTCTACAGGACTCACATGCATGGAAATTAAAGATAGACTGGGGATTTCGCAATACCACCTGTCCAAAATACAGCCGGATAAGAACCTTCACATTTCAATAAAGAGAATTGAATAGATAATATAAAAGTAAGTTTAATATCTGATTTATACCTCTGAGACAACAACCACGACTTTTCGCAGAACCCTCTATCCTTTATGCTGGTGACGGGGAAAAGCTCAAAGCAACTACTTCCATCGACTCGTACATTGGTTTAGAGAAAGCTCTCATTGCTCAGCACATGTTGACGCATAATTTTGGTTGAAAGCCTTCTTATGGGACGCTTTGCGATGTCACTCTGAGGGCAGCGCGGCTCGCCATGAAGTAAAATGGACAAGAGGATTTCTACATAATTCCTATCAAACGCAGATGAAACCTTCGCATTTCAACAAGAAATTCAAATAAACAATACTAAAACTAGTTTAAAATACGAATTTATAATCAAAGTATACGAATGCCTTAAAGCGCTATGAAACCCTACTTGCATTTCTTGTATTAAATAGACAAAAAATGTGAGATTTACCTCTTACTAACCTCCAATGACAATTCATCTCTCCTTTGTCAGTAGTGCAACTCTGGCTACAAAATGCAAATTATCACCTCGAATAACTCATTTACAGGTGGACTACGCAGCTATAACAGCATCTCTGCTTTCATTCGCTTCGCTCTCCCTGAGCGAGCTCCTGCGGAAGACAAAACAACTGCACTTAAGTAATAGAAATGCACATCTTTGGAGTAACTTAACTCTATATTAAATGACCAAAGTACCACAGCCCGTTGTATCCAAGCCATTCCATAGCGCCTTCACCTCGAGGCGAGGATGCATTTAATGCATTTGAATTTATGATTCATGCATTCATTAAAGTCTACACAGCTAGTTTGATAAACTATGCCTTTGCTTAATTTTAATTAATCCAATTTATCGATTCACTTAATTTCACGATATTTTATTACATTTTAATCGCATTTCAGCATGATTCACGTGCCACTCTAAGCATACTAAACTATACTTGTGCTTAAATTTATTTAATCAATTTATGCGTTCGCATTTTCCCGAATTTGTAAAACGAAAATGATTTATAAAGCTACTCGGACGAATAGAAAAATAGATAAATGCTAATTTTCCAATATATAAAATAGCTCTCCAAATTCAAACTATACAAAAAAATAAGTAATATGTTAAATGGTGAAACGTGATTGGTCAATGTTGCCGGTTAAATGCATTCCGGGCGAATGCAATAGTATTCCTGCCTATCGGCAGGAACTAATAAATATATTTAATATATCTATATTAAAGTAGGTATAATTTTTCATGGATAAAAAAAAAAGGTAGGTATAATTTTTCCATAGTCCATGAAAAATATTTTTGAAAGCTTTTGGATTGAACTATGTATTTTTATTTAGATCGACGTTTCGAATCACACTTAGTGATTCATCATTAAGAAGATGAGTGATGAATCACTGAGTGTGATTTGAAACGCCGATCTAAATAAAAATACATAGTTCAATCCAAAAGATTTCAAAACTATATCTATACTAATTTCAATATTATAAAAATAATATTTTAAATTTTAATTAAAAAACAATTAATAAAAAATAAACTAAAGATTCTACTTTTAAATTATATAAAATATGTTTTTGATAAAAACGAAAACCGTAAAAACTAACATATTGACCACAACATACCAACGCCCTTGAAATCTACATGAAAGACCATATACCTACATTCCCTTTTTTTTTTTTGGTCAAGTTTAAAAGAATCACATCCAAAAGGTTAAATTCTTACATAATGCAAGAATTTTATGTGCCCTACTTTCAATAAAATTTGTCATCCAATCCTACCAAAATCATGACTATGGCCTGCTTGATTTGGCCCGTACCAAATTCAACGTACGATTTCAAGGAAAATAAAAAATCTTTTTCAAGTGCTAAACACACATTTTTATGTGGGCATTGGATGAAGGAAACGACACGTGACCCCCATATCTAATTATATTTGAGTAGTTAGTAGGCTAGTCTTAGTCTCCTTTACCATTTACGCCATCATAACAATAACTACCACAATCAAGAGCTTTGGATTTAATGACTTAATTTCCATTTTGATTCCATACTATAGTTGTCAATTTTTGGGAGAATTCTAATGTCCATTTTGGCCACATATTCTTTTTTTTTATATTGACTTAGAAGATTAGGTTAATAAAAATAGATTACATCTAATATAAACAAGTCTATATTCTCTTTATATGTGGGTATTGTCAACAAGTTGTGCATTTAATGGTTTAGGTGGTACACTTTGAAATAAATTTAGATTAATTTAGTCAATTGTTTCACAATCACCTTTCTCTTAATTTAAGGTTTAGGTACACAATTGAAGAAAGATAGATTTTTTTTTGATATAGACAAAATGATTATCGAAATATATTTTAGGTTGTGTATTAAATTATGTGATGATGTTTCCGTGATTTGATCATGGTTAATTTTTCTTGTTTAACAGTGAGCAATTTTTATTTTTTATGAATAAGATTTTATTTTTTATCAATATTAAAATAAAGGTAGAAGTAGGACTATTAATTAATGACAACAAACTATTTTTAAAATAGAAAATTAAATGAAGTAATCTATGTGATGATGTTTTGTAATTTGGTTGTTGTTTTGAATCAGTTTTCTTTGTTAATTGTGAACAACCTCATTATTTAATTACTGTATCCTTCTTCTCATATGAAAAAAATAATATAGAGGTAGAGGTGGGAGTATTGATCGACGACAACACACTTTTAAAATAAAAAATTATCATTATAAAATTTATAGCAAAAAAATAGTATATTTTTTGCATTGATGTTTTGGATAACACTCCATGATCGATCCACAATTTCAATGCAAAAAAAGTTACACAATTTTCTACTAGAAGTTTTACAATGATATTTCATGGATTGTGGAAATATCACATCTTTAATAGAAATATTGCTTAAGTGATCTTAATGAATTTGACTAGTTAGGTAAGTCACATGTAAATAGATAATTAGAGATTATGTGTGGGTATCTAATAAATTATCCACATTTATAATATTTATTTGCATAAATGTGAAATAACTAATTAAGGGAAAATAATTAGAACCTAAGTCATAATGTGCATACATGTATATACACTAATACCCCCTTTTGGATCCTTCTAAAAACTCACTTTTACCATTTAATTAAAAAATATTCCTCTTTTAGGTTAACTTGGGGAATTGATGGAAAGATGGCCAACTATATATCATCCCTTCTCAACGACAACTTCAACATTTAATCTAAAAATTACTAAATAAATGCCATCTAAAATTTAAAGTAGGTCAATTAAGATAACCTTGTCATATATACTAACATAGGTGGATGTTTACATCAATTTCTTTTGAAAAATTTAGAGCCAAAGATGCATGCTAGAATTCTTCCCACTCTAAGCAAAGCAAAAAAAATCTCATGAACTAGTTCAAATTGCTTCAACTATGTGCTAAAGGGTAGAAAACATATTGGTAAAATCATGCACAAGTAAAAAAATCATCACCTTTGATCAAACAAAGAGAACTAACAAAATGGAGGAGGTGGATAATCCATGAGGGGAGTGTTGATTGAAATAGGAGGGCATATATAATTTAACCTCATTAGATCCATAAAAGGAGAAGGATCTACAAGAAGAGGTGGCTCATTAATAATGAGTTGATTGAGAGGAACTAAGAACATATGTATAGGGACTCTCATGAAAATTGAAGACATAATGCTCCAAAAAACATTACATCTATCTAGAAA
>VDFB02278249.1:0-109368 GCA_007258455.2 Sequoia sempervirens | reverse complement strand
AAAAACGCCATGCAAGATGCGGTTCAATAGCATGCAACTTGATGAAATTTAGAGGTAATATAGATGTCCTGGCTATAGAATTGGAAGCTATAAAATGATACATGTTATGCGTGTGGAAGACAAGCCGCAACCCCCAACATAGAAACCATAAAGAAAGTCAAAAGAAATTCGCTTGGCAACTGAAGGCAGTAGGACATTTTCAGGTTCAAGACTTTTAATTAACACTACCAAAGAGAAGAGGATTGAATCATCTATTTGCCACTATAGGAAGCGAGAACAAATGTGTTTGGAACATATATATATACACTTAGTGGGTTTATTTAAATCTTCAAGAAGCAATTAAACAATGTTTTACACAATACCCACAAACAATTTGCAAAGAGAATCCAAAACCTTCTAGAAATTTCAATTACTAATTATTTCAACTTCAAGAATAAGCCAAGGTAATAACAGTGAGCAATGGAACCTAGTTTCACTTATCGATAGAGATGAGATCTTGATGTTGAGCTCTCCCAATCCAGCTCTCGACTCCGAACTCCTCATGAATTCTATAGAAATCCAATACAAAGAAACCCCCAAATCCTGTGGAAAGCTCCAAGCAACAGAGAAAACCTCAAATCTCCAAGAACAAGAAACTCAAGCTTTTTCCAAGAACCAGAACATTCATGGGAGAGATAACAATATTAGTTTCCAAAAAGAATGTAAAAGCCCCCTTTATTTTAGTCAATTAACTAATTTATTTACTCTCCATCAATGCCAGTTACTGTATGCTCTTTTATTTCTTTAATTATTTTCTTTAAATTTCCCCACTCCCGACAACTGCCACCATTATAATTATTATAATTCAACCACACTTTTATTAGCACACAATTAAACCCACTTTTAAATTATTTAATTTTATAATTTAATCCTTTCATTTTAGTATGCTTGCACAAAAAAATAATTATTATATTTATTTAAATATTTCTTTATTAAACCATAAATTTTAATTTATTTAAATCAATTAAAACATTAATAGTATTTTATTTATCAAAACTACAAATATATTAAAACATTTAATTAAACTATCAAAATACTTGTCAACTACAATAATCTTTTATTTTAATATAATAATCAAACAAAAGCACTAATCAACTACATCACTCAAATGAACAGAACATCAAGTAGTACTTGACCTCAAAGCAAAAAGAAAGGTACAATAACAACAACAATGTCGACAAGTCAACTTGAACTGACCACACAAAAAGGGAATGACAAACAGACACTCATCCTCGTCAAGATAATGGTTCAACGTAGGGGACCAAATGCTATCTCCAAATCAACGATCTCCATTGGGATTAAGGCACACTCAAACTTGACAATTCAGGTGGAGTTGATGCCTAGTACTTGTAGCCTGCAGCTAACCACACAGTTGAGCATGTACATAGACAAATAGGCAAACACACTATGAAGGGAAAATGTAGTGTCACAGGGCACTCGCAAGCGAGTGATGCGACCCTGTTCCACTTCACCAAATACATAAATGAACAATAATCAATTACTAATCATCATAATATGAATAATCATCAAATAAACACATGATACACAAGAAAAGATTAATCTGCATGCACCATTAAATCCATATACTAAACACAATATGAGCATAAAACATCTGTGACAAAGTATCATCAACTACATCATAACTATAAATTCATCATCAAACAAAATATCATAATGTCCAAATATAACCAAGTCACTGTCAGAGTAGAAAGAAAATTGAGGGGCATTAAACATGATATATATATATATATACACCTTTTTTAATCAATCCTAAAATGGTCATAATGAATTGAAATTAAAGGAATGTCTTCAAAGCTTTCATCTTCATCTTTATTGTATGTGTCAGTCACAACTAGTGGCACCAAATTCCATTCATCGACATATCCATGTTGTTCATTTTTGCAACTATCATAATCTCCCAAATTGTAGGAATAACAAAAACAAGAGTAATCCCTAGTGCACAATGTCTATGTGTGATTATCTGTACTCATCACACAATGCACATATATTGTTTTCTCTACAATCTTGCATCCATGCATTATTCTTCTATCTGCATCTACAAATTATATATAATTCAAAATAAAATAAATATAGAGTTCTTAAACTTAATTTTTTTAAACAAGTGATTTTTTTTTCAAACAATAAATTACATACCTGATATCTCCCAAAACACTCTAATTGGACATGGGTTCCTCCCTAAAGATGTGTTGACATCACATGCAAAGTGTTTCTTACACCATTCAACAATATCATGTGCATCATTTATACAATCTCCCTCATAGTTCATTTGATGTTTTTTAGAGCATGTTTGATGTAAGCTCCTACACCATCATGTTCACCCTTTCTATGCCTGGACTCTCAAGGAAACTCCAAACATGTGGTATATTGTTGTATCGATATATGCATAGTGAATAAAATGATCTTGATGATTTGAATTGTGATGCACACCCATCAGACCATACAATTTTTTTTTCAATATTTACACCTCTTCTTGCCAAATCTTCAAAAAAAATATTAGAGCAATGTTGGAAAAAATGTGTTTCATTCTCTTTATCATCACTAATATTAAATTGATATTCTTTCTTAATGAATCATTCTTCATATGTATTGTCAACACCATCAAAATCTAATTGTTCATGTCAATAAAACACATGCACCATAATAGTGACCTGCTCTGAATAGTGATATTGTGTTTGAATCTCCTTTTGATGGGTAAAAGAGTAATTTTCAACAAATTCAACTACTAATAAAAATTTCCCAAGTGGGAAAGTATCTCTTAACAACTAAAATTATTTTTCTTGCCACTTAGCAAAAAAATCATGATGTATGTATGGTTGTATCAATTTACCAAAAAATCCATAAATCTTCTAATAGGTATCTCCTCTTCTACATAATCTAACCTTGCGTATTCTTTCCCAATTTTTGTTTCAAAATTTATGTACTTGTAACTCTTGCAATTTATCATCTTCACCATGTCAGTATCTTCATTTCTCAAAGGAATTTTAGCCATATTTCCACATGTTTCACAAAGTCCTTTTATGCATTTAATTGGAATCTACATCATCATCAAATTTATCACATAAGATGGATGATATGAATTGACTTACCCATTTAGGAGGTGCATTTTGAAAACCATCACTTTTTCCTTTGATATTTTGAAACACCTGATTATAAAGATCAAATTCAATATGATAACAACAATAAGAAGTTTCAAAAACCTTATTTTCCTTCACATAAGGTGGGCTTAACATTTCAAACATTATTTGTCCAATCTTTATATGAGGATTTGCATCACATACATCTCACATTGTGTTATTTCTAACTAATGTTTTATATGTAGTTCAAAATTGTTTGGCTCGATCTTATGTTTAAGAACATTTCTTTTATTTGATGAAGGATGAGTATGATCATGCCAAAAACTTGAGATCAAGTTTCTAACACCATCTTCAATTTTGTCAAATTGAGGAACCCTTTACATCATTTCCCAATTTCCCTCTGCAATAGCATCATCCAAAACCTTTCTCCTTTTCACATATCTTGTTAGTGTCATTCTACTTAAGTCAATTTTAGTTGAAACTAAAGATATTTGATGCTTTCTTGGAATTTATGGACTTACAATAGATGTTCTTCTTGAAATTATCTTATCTAGTGATCAATATTGTTTCCCAATGGAAATCAAACCTTTTTTTAACATTTTCAATAATATCTTTTTCTAGGCATCTTTTCCTCTCTTTTTTTGTGAAATCTAGACCCAAAAATTGTAATGGCTCTTTTAGCTCATCATGAAGAAACAAATTTGATAACAATTGGGTTTGACCAAGTGTATCATGAACTTTGAAATAAGCCTCAATTATTTCCTTTGAAGTTCTATTCAATGATCTCTTAGTAGTTTGACCAGGTTGTTCATCATAAAATTTTAATTGCTCTATATCCATTTCAAGTAAATGATTTGTATTTTTGTAAGAATTTTTTCTCTTCACCTCTTTAATTAGATTCATAGTATGAATATTGGTAGAAGGAACGATCCTAACCCCTTTACAACATCAAAGTGTGGATGGACCTCCTCTCTAACTTCATTTTTTTGTGCTTGGGTATCCTCCCTAACATCGATTATGTGTGCTTTAGCCTCCTTTTCTCCAATAACTAAATTTGGCTTGACCTCTACTCCAATTTTTGTATGTTGAGCCCCTACACATCATATAAAAGAGAAGAATTTAGAATATATTTTTAAGGGAATAAATTGGCATCAAAACATTGAACTTAATATAATTGTAAACACAATTAAATCTAAATTCACATTTATTTTCTTATAAAGGTCACAAGGGGGATCCATTGGGGAAAGGATTCTCTAAGAAAATGGGATTGTACTTATCATTTAAGGGTTGTAGCCCGAACCAAAGGTACTTAGTACAAGCTAGTAAAATTGAACATTTATCTATCATTATATTCATATTATTCTATACATGCATTTGGTGATACATTGGTTGATAAAGCTAAAAAGTGATTTGTTTCATGTCATGATTATCATGTACATCATTCCATCTAGTTTGTCATGCGTTTTCATAGATTGCTTTAAATTTTAGTGTAGTGCCCCTCAATAATTGGTCCTTTCTCAATGTTCGATAAATTTGTTTTGAGTTGTTTTGGTAATCAGTTTAAGTACTTTAAATTAATTTACAAGGTTTATTGTTAATCAATTAGATTTAAATCATGTGATTAAATACTTTTTGTAATTAAAATAAAGCTAAACATTTTTTTTTATAGGGATAATAAATTAAAATGCAATGTAGTTTTAGGAGAGACCTAAATATAGAAATTAGAGGTACGGTTTTGGTAATCACTCTCAATGGAAAAAGGCAATTAAGGAGCCACTATGTGGACGGGAATTGGGAGCATGAAAAGAGAAAAAAAAAAAGAGGATGAACATGCATTGGATGCTTTTTAACTATCGATGGTGGGGGGGAGGGGGGCGCGTTCTCTGCCACTTCACCATTTTTTGTGCTTTTATCATTTTGGGGGCGAATCTCTCTTGGGGGCCTCTAGGTATTCGTTCTATTTTGGTACTGTTACAAGGGAAACACCCGGGGAGAAGATAGGAAGGTCGCCATTTCAACATCGGGAAATAGGTATAACTGTTATGCTCAGCTCCCTTTTACAGGGGATCTCTCTAATTCATCCCATAAGTAGATTGCAACCAAGGTTCACCAAGACTTAATTGGTTTTTATGTTGCCAATGTCTCTATATTGAGGGTATTCAAGGTTATAGGTGTTGTGTGTTGAATCAAAACGAAGATCAAGAAGATGTTTTTTAGAGTTTTCCCTATGGTTGGAATGTTTTGTATGCATACTACCAATACCTCCAAATCGTTGTCATAGCGTGACGAGTTTTCCATAGAGCAACTGAAACGTGAAGGTGCATATGGGTCGTGCGAGCGAGGCCATTCGCCCCACTATAGAGCATATATATAGCGTCAAGAGGAGACTGTGGACCGAGGAGTTTTCAAATGGGTTGAAAGTAAATTTGGTTGCGTGTTGAATGGAGAAATCTCCCCAACACCCTCCAAACTTCCACTACTCACGAATAATGGAAACTACACTGATTTCATTGCACCTATGGAAGACTATTGCACTTACATTGATGAAGGCGGGACTCGTGTGTTCTAAGCCAAGTAGGTGTGCATTATCCATGTATCTAAGTTATTTATATCTAAATTGCTTCTACACAATACCTAGGTGGTTGTATTTTGGTCGAAGCATAGTCATGATTATCAGTATTATTTATATGTGCCTTTATTTCTACTCTCTTGAATAGCTTCGATTCTCTTTGAAACAGTCTTAGTCGTTGCATTTGTATCATTACCAAATATATCATCGGTATCAATCTCTAGAGAAGTCATTACTATCGATCTTACCATGGGGGTTAGTTATGCATGTAGCTATACTATACTGAGAAGTTTGCTAACAGTCTGAATATCAATCATTTTACGTATAACAATTGGGGTTTGATTGCTCCTGTAGCACCCTCTTCAATAAATCCATTTTATACATAACCTGCTATCATTGCGCTTTAGGAAAACCACACTCTTGGAGTCATTTTGTCAAATTGATTATGTGCCTTGTATATGTTTCCTGTGTTTCCTGCGTTCATGTTTGCCAAGGCAGTTGCAACTACTACTTTATCATACGAAACAAAAGTAAGATAAAAGTCTTGAATCAAACCTTTGACTTGCGCGCCATATTGAAACTTCTTCAACCAAGTCAAGTTCTCCAACTCTGCATAGATCTCCTATGACTGCGAGGGTGTTCTATTACAAAGAATATATATACCTTTCGGGATGTTTTCTTTGAATGTCCTTGTGTTCATAGTCGAGTTGGCTTCCCTCTCAAATGCATGCAATGGTCTTATTTTGGGAAAAAGGACTAAGACACGTTCATCTCCTCCTCATTGTGTGGAATGGGCTTGTGTTAGTAGACTCTCAAGGACCTTATGAGCTCAACAACCATCTAGAACTGGAACAGACAAAGCTTCTTCCCTAAGGCACTCGCCATTTTAAGTGTTTGTCTCCTCTTACTGCAGTGAGCTCCCACGGTGGCAGATACATAGTTCTCTTTCCTCCTCCTCCACAAGATTATACTAGTATTTTGAAGTTTGATGAACCCACCGCCTACATCTGTTAAGCCAATTTCTCCATATTTGCATAGACATCCTAAGTCTATATCATTTGATGGTTGTCCTATCTTCTATTCCTGATGGTTAAGGTTAAGGCCTGCATCTACCTGTACTAATGATAAATCATACTTTTGAGCGTTTGGAACTACTCGTCATGACTTGGTGCATCCCGCACCACAAATCCGCAGAACATACCCCCTATCGAGCGTCTCACCTTGTTGCGCCTTAGTCACTACTGTGTAACGTTTCATGAGAAGACAACTGTTTGTAGCTCTCGGTCAAACCTTGTGTTTTCAATGAGCATTGTCTCAGTCGGGTCCACATAATAGGCTGTGAGTTTATTTGTTTTGTTTATGTATTTGTGTGCCTTGATTTATCTACACTAAAAGGAATTCATAATATTATTCTTCCTCTTGTTAGTCGGTTGAGAATGCCCCACATTGAATATCACTATCATTGTCGACTTCCCCAAACTCTATCTCGTCACCCAATGTAGGGATTTACCATCATATTCTCTTATAATGACGAAGGATTATCATTGGTCACCCTAGGCATATATAGAAACCTGTCAGCTAGGGTGGATCATAATCCATCACAAGACTCAATCCGTTATATTTTGGATATGGATCATCATTGTTACTCTCGTTTTACTAGTAGCTTAGCTAGAATCATCATTATATAAATACGTTTGATTGCAATCCATGCATATAGTGCTATAAATAGCATTTAGTTATTGATATAAATCGTGCAGTTTGACAAAATGTAGTTGTTAAGCTAGAAGTACTCTTATTTTAGAAAATGTTATACCTTAGGATAGCTTGAGAAACAGTCTAGACTTCAATACAATGGCAATTAATAGGAAATCTTATATATAGAATAGGTACTATCTGCAAATAAAATATTTTGTAATAAATAGGGTTGTGAATGAATTTCTATCTAGTTTTTCTAAAAAGGTTTCTAATAGAATCTAAGTATTGTCTAATTTAAATTAGTGTACCTTTGATTTAGAAAAGAATTCAATTTCTATCTTGCTGTAATATTATTTTTGGTTCAAATGATAATTAAAATTAATATAGTGTTACACCAAGTCTTGCTTGAGTAAAATTGTCGTTCTAGTCAAGGAAAGATTAAATTAAGTTTAGAAGACAATTTACCATCTTGTTAAATCCCCTTAGGTATGTCTTGAATTTTTACATTTGTTAATGAAATTTGAATTACAAGGTGGCACCTTTACTCTCTAGCAATTCAATTAGTTAGTGTTCTTTAGAAGAAACTCTTGGGTTTCATTTATTATTAATTATTTATGCTTTTGTTATTTATAGAAATGTTAGAAGTATATCATTGGTCAAAGTATACTTCGATTAGTAAAGAGATTATTTAGAGGAGTGAACTCAGTATCTAAGAAATGAGTTGTAAGAAATGTGAAAATAATCATAAGAAGAACATTGTTCTATCTATTCCAATCATTTGAATGAATTGATCCAATAAACGAATCGGATTGTCCTTGGCTATGCAGTTCAATATAAATGTCAAATAGTTAGAATGTAGATTTTCCCTTGTAATTGATTTTTTTTGTAGTAAATGTTTGAGTAAGAGAATGAAAGTGATATATTGAACATTGGATGATGTAGAAGTTATATTTTCTTAATACTTTGCGTGTTGATTGGTCGTATGGAACCTTGTGTTGAAATTTGATAGCAAGTGATATTTTGATTAATTATTTTGCTAAACGAAGGCCTATGTAATTGAATGGAATTAGATGATCTACGAGTGTCGATTTCCCTTTTATTCAATTAATAGATGATTTGCAAGTTCTCTATGTGGCAGTTTTGTAGAATTCTTGTGATGTTTATCATGATTGATTGCTTGAGTGGGTTGAGTTTCAAATCGTTGATTGATATCATTGTCATGATTGTTGACCTTGTTAAAGGGTGTTTATTTTCTATTTATAAGGGTATCTTGAGAGGAGAAAATAGAGGTCTCCCTTGGATGCCCGGTTGTATTTGTATTGAAATTGATTATGTTAGCTTTGGTTGAGTTTGAAGATTTCATTGGAATGTTGCCACTCACTATTTTATACTTGTTGACTCGTTAATTGTGGTATGACTATAGCCTTTTGAGATCTTGTTGATGTTTCCATTTTGATGGGGAACCCTTGTATTAGCATTTTGTGAGTCTTCCAAAGGATAGAAGGGATATGATTCTTCTTGCAAGGGTTGGTGTGGGGGTCGTCGACCTAGGAGGGTCTGCCTTGGATAACCCATATCAAGCTTGAAGTATTTATTTGAGTTTTATGTTGTTTCACTTGTAAGTGGGTGGTTTTATGATTTTGTTATTTGATGATAGTTGAGATTTACACTTGGATTGTGTTTATGTGGGTTTGAGCCTTACGCGGTGGAAATGGTTTTAATTGAGATCCTATGTGATGTTGTTGCTTGCCTTGTGTTATGTACATGGTTATATGGTTTTGCCAGTTTGTGCAAGTTGGCTTGCCCATTTGTGGTTTTTGAGATTTGTTATTAGTTGGGGGAGTGGCTCTCAATGGGGGCCCACGCCCAAAGTGACTAGTCTAGGATAACCCATTGTGAGTTTAGTCAAGTGATAACTTAATTAATTGATTAGGGGGTTTGGGTAGTTTCACATATTAATTCAGATAATGTTGCCTCACTCATGGGCCCAAGTGCTCGTTTAGGCTTGGGATGAGTGGGAAGGCCTAGAATGGCAAGATCAATTGCCTTGTATCTACATAGTAATTTTTCAAGGTATGTTGATCCTGCATAGCGAGCATGGGGGGCCAGCGACAAGTAGAGGTTACCAGGATAACCTAGGATGGGGGTCAGCAACCTAGGAAGGTTACGCCGAGATAATTCGTGACTACCTATGCAATGACACTCTACCCTTTAACAACCTTGTATGTTATTGTTTCCCTGTTGTTGTTCTTGAGCCTCTGGAAGTGAATGTTGTCATATGTTTGTTAATGCATTTGTCATGTTGACTTGTTGCCTTTGTTTGCCTGGATGTGGATGCTTTCTTGTGTTATTGTTCTCCTTTTTCATGGAGTCTTGTAAACCTTGTCTTTCATGATGGATTTCGTTGAGGTCCTTCTTTTCTTCTCCTAGCATGGGGGGTTGGCCTTCAGGTCCATGTGGTCGGGTGGAATGTGCTATGGACCCCATTGGGTCCTCAACCGTTGATTGTGTTGTGCAAAGATGTACCAATTGATGTGACACCAAAGATGTACCTGAGATGGATCTAGATTTGAAGCTTGTACTCATTCATTTTAATTGTACCATCCCATGTTATTGTACTTTTCCCATTCATGTTGGGAAGGAACATTATATTGGTGTAATCCTTGAGTAATGTATCTTCATATTATTAATGTATTATCCATGTTTATGTTATTATCATATGATTATTGGTGTTTGTCTATCTTTCAAGTAATGTAATAGATGTTGAACGAAAGTAATGCAGTTATGTAACCCCAAGGGACATTATTATGTGTTGTACATGAATTGTTTCATTTCAAGTGATGAATGTTAATATCATGTTGCAAGTTAGTTACTAAAAAAAAAAATGTCGTAAATGTTAGTTGTAATAGTTTCCTTTGGGGTTGTGTGGTGGGGCGTTACATTTAGGACCTAGACCATATATTTTACTAATGATTCTCATTCTTTCACTTCTAGTATCCCTTTCTTAGTGGATTGCATAGATTTTTAATGTATCATGATCATATACAACTTTTTTTATGGAGACCCACCCTTAGATAATTTTATACTTTATTATGATGTGTCTTTGAGTGATTAAATGGGATACATTATCATACACCTCATAGAACTAAAAAAACACATGTTTTAGACATAACTAAGAATGAAAAAATATGATGTTGAATTTCATAATTATTTCTTATTAAATGTGAGGATAATTTACCACTAATTTGTGATACATCTTTTGCATCCTCTTCTACTACTACACATACATGTGACACATAGAAATCTAAAATATATGCCCAACATATTAAAAATAATATTTCACCAAGTACATGAACTAATTCATCACTAGGATTGAACATTTGTATGTTGATATTATATGAAGTTCAATAAATAAACTAAAAATATGATATGAGAAAGATATTCCACAATCCCAAATAACATATGTTTAATTTTTAAATATCCTTGACTAAGTGGATTGGTGACACCTTATTTTATAAAGATAGTAAAGGTGATCCATTACTTCCTATAAGGACTTTTACTACTAGAAATTCTTTACTTATTCTCATTAGGATCAATTACTTGCCAAATTAATCCTAACAAGCTTAAACTCTAGTCATGTTTTTATATGGTTTTATTCCCTACTTGATGCTAGTATTTATTTTGGGAGTTATTTATTTTGTGAAAAAAATATTATAGATGTCTATCACACAAAATAGGCAATACCAAATTCACTATTATATCATCATATTTCAATCTTTGATTTATAATTTGAGTAGAATACATTAAATTTTTTAAAGTCATATACATAAGGAATTATAATATTAATTTTAATCCAAGGGGAAAAGATGGGTATTTGCAAGATCGTTCATTAGGCCAAACAATGTAAATTTGGAAAAAATTACTAGATGGAAATGTGTCAATATTTGGATGGAAATTTGGATTCTCTCCATTAATTACTTGGGATTATCTTGAATTTAGGCTAGTTCTAATTCAAAATCATTCCAAAAAATTATAAAATTATGTGCTTAGTGAATTATCCTAAAATTTTCCACAACTCTAATGAAATTATTTTTAAAAATTAATAAAATGAAAAGGATTTGTATAGGAAACTCTCACAAGTCTAATTTACTATAATTTATTTTTCATTAAAAAATTTAATACTTAATTATTTTTTATTTATGTACATACAATATGTCTAAATTCCTAATTTATGTATGTGTATTAGTTAATTTAGTCAAAGAGAATTTGGCCAAGAAAAAGTCATACATGTAGATTAAACTCAATAATATTTAAGGTTTAGGGTTAAATAGGTTTTGGGTTTAGGACTAGGGATGTTTCAAGGATAGTCAAATTATTTGTCGCTAGGATGTTTCGAGGATGGGACCAATGAGATATATATCTAAGAGATTTCATCATATTCTTTTGGCATGATTATCTAGTGTTTAGACTAGGTATATACAAATCTCACAAGGAGGATCTTCATTAGGGGGAGGGGCCTAGATAGGACCTAAGGTTTATCATAGATGCAAGGTAAGGTACAAAACTCAAGTAGAAAGGAATGATTAGTTAATTTAGTGGGAGAGAATTTGGCTAGGTCATCTAATCATAGATTTAACTCAATAAAATATTTAGGGTTTAGGGTTTAGGGTATTAGTTAAGTAGTAGGGAACATAATGGTTTTAATAGAGGACTTAGGAATGGTAATGGGATCCATAACAAAAATAAATGAATATATTTAAAATATACTTGAATTGAAAAAAATACTTCAATTGAAAATAATTTGATCTTATTGATCCTATTGTTAGATCTAGAAGATGATTTAATTGAAAAAAATCATAATTTATATAAAATACTACCTTATCTTTGATCATAATATCTTTGCATGCTTTCTTCACACATTTTTTGTTCTCCTTTCTATTGAATGATATCATGCAATCTTATTTTTCCTTGTCCTTTTATTTCCCATCTCCTTCTTTGCAAAATATAATCTTGATAATTCCTTTGCCAATTCCACATTCCAAATGTAAAGAACTTGCACAAAATGCCAAAAAGTGAAATTTTCTTTATTTTTTGATATTAAAAACACAAAAAATGACCTTGTATATATACATAATTCGAATAAACATTTATTTGCAAAAGGTCAGCTAAATTCAGCCTTTTGTTCGAAGGTCAACCGCTAATTTTTTTAATATTATTTTATTGGTAGATCTTCATTTGAAGGTCCTTAAATAATATTATTTTTTCAGCCAAAACTATCTTTGTTCAAAGAACCTTTGAATGAAGGGCCTTAGAAAGGCACTTTTAATGTCTGCTTCAATTTTTTCTCAGAAATTTTAGTTTCAAACCTCAGGTTGGACCTCCAAATGTAATTAACTTGAAAAGATAATTTGCAAGATCGTAGTCCTCAAAACGAGCTTTTCAAGAAGTATAATTTTTAATATATTTTTATTTTATTTGTATTCATTTTTTAATTTTTACTGAACAAATTTTTTTCACCGAACATCAAGTTCTTCATTCTACACAAGTGGAAAAATAGTAAAAATTTGAAACAAATTCAAAAAAATATCTATGCACTAGGTATTAATGTCTTTGTTTCACAAAAAAAAAAAAAGAATTTTTATATACACAACAAGTTATGTATGACGACATACACCTATGCCCAAATTATTATTACCCTAACTTAAAAAATTAATTTAAAAAATATGTAAAAAAAAATTATGAAAAAATTATCCATGCACTAGATATTGATGTTACAAATCTATATTTTAAAAATTAAAATTTTATCTCTTCTAAAAAAAATTATACGTGACGACATAAACGTTACTTTTTAAAAATGTTGTTTACTATTAGAACTAGTTATTAAAAATTACGTAGAAAGATTCAAGATTTATTTTTTTTAAATTAAATATATATATATTTAGAATCTACACACAAATTTCCACAAATCACTAGTTCACATTATCTTCAAATTCTTAATAGCTTAGCTGCTATAGGTCTCAAAAAGTGAAGATTTAGTTAAAAATGTTGATATCAATGTCCCACTTTGGTCAAAAAGTTGGACTCATTATTGTGGGATTACCGCTCCCTTTATTTAATCTCTCACTAGAAATAGGCAAAAAAATGTTGAAATACAACCCAAGGCCTTTGTATAATTTTTCTACACCATTGCTTGCCTTGTGAATGCAAAGGACTAAAACTTGAGAGATTTTAATACAAGGATCTACCATGTAAGAATAAATTATGCAAGATCACACGATCAATTGTAAGTAAATCTTGCATGTTCAATATATTATTTGCATATAAGAACATTAAAATATTGGTGGATTACCCTATGGCATCCTAAAAACAACATAATTAACATATTAAAAAAATAATGACTAATATAACTTTTCACTATGTGGATCTAAATAGGCAAAGCTGTATACGTGTGTGGCTTTTCCTATCTACATCAACATAGTGAATTTGAACATACTGATAGATTTTTTATAGCAATAGTATGAACCCTCTCAAAACTCATATTCATATTGCTAAGGCAATGGACTTCTAGTTTGTATTTTTTTATTTTCATACTTTATAGACCATGACACTAACATGGAGGCTCTTAACTCATATTAGGCTCTTAACTCATATTATATGGTTAAAACTAGTGTTTGGAGGCTCTTAACTCTTATTATCTAGGTAAAACTAGCTTTTGAAGGCTCTTAACTCCTATTATCAGGTAAAATTAGACTTTTTAATTTTTAAATTTTATATTTTTATTCTCTAGAAAAATATATGTTATATTTTTTTATTCTAGGCATGTCATGAAGTTTAGAGCGACCACCTTAGAGGAATGTTATTCTAACCCAAAGTTTACCTATTAGATTGGTTGTTTCTATGCATGGGACTTTTGGATCTCATGATATCATAAGGATAATGAATTGTGACTTAGAAGGAGAACACAATATCTTCTTCATATCCCCATTAGGTTTAAGGACACTAAGGAAAGCTTAAAGAGTTAAAATTAAAACTAACCCTTGCCAATTATAGACTAAAAAAGACAAGTTTCCTAAGTTTTAACTATTTCTTTCATTTTAAGTATTGTAAGAAAAAATTTATACACATCATATAGACAAAATTATTGAGTTGTATTACTTGTGCGAACTCCAAAAAAATGAGCAATAAGGGTGTTGGCGAGAAGTTGAGTCCACTTTTTGGCCAAAATGTGGAAGTGTTTTCCCTGATTTTCAGAATTTGACACATTTGACCTTAAAATTTGAAGCACTTAGAGATGGAATCTTTAAAAAAGTCACTAATCATAAAATGTAGTACTCAGAGTCTAGTTTCCAAATATGTAATTTATTTCAATACCCAGATGGTACAAATTGAGTTTCAATAGGCGTTTCTAAAAACCACTATTTAAAAGTCACTTTTTTTTACCATACCATGCACGTGTACGACATCCATATTTTGACCTAAATTATCATATTTTTCAAATCCTTTTGGGAAAAGATTTGTGACTCACTGAAACACGTTTTTGATATTTTTTGTAATTTTTTATTTATTTTTTGTTAAATTTTTACTAGCCATATTTTCTTGTGACATTACCAAGACCTTCAACTTGTAGGTCAAATCAGGTCCAAAGCTTAGGTTCGGGTCCCCAAGCCTTTTCCTGAACCAAAAAACAAAGCAAAAATTTGACCAAAAAATCAAATTTTAAAAAATAGGATCCCGTTCCATAAAAAATATTTTTTATGATTTTAAGAAACAAGATCCCATTTTTGGCTTGGGGTCTCGAACCTAAATGGGATCCCATTTTGTTGAAGCTGATTTCAGATTTTTTTCTAAGGCAAAAACTTCCACGTTTCGTGGACTCAGCTTCTTGCATTTACCCATAAATGATGACAAAGTTTAGAAATACTCTATTAAATTCATTGAATGGCCTTGGATATCCTTCTAATATGGAAAGAAATTATATGGTTTTATCTAGAACTTTCATGACATTAAATAACTTTTCAATAGTGTTATTGTGAATGATTATGTGTATTTAGTGCCTACTCTCACAAAATATTTTCATCATTAGTAAAATAAGATTTGCATTATGCTCTAAGCACTTAAGTGTTTCCTCCCTCCAAACTCAAATTAGGACCCAATGTTATCCAATAAAAAACAACCATGGAACTCCTCTAATAAGAAAAATATAAAAATGGAAGCCAATAGGTTTATTTTTTAATGTTTATCCCAAACCAAACTACACATCTCTCAATAGTGGAACCATGTGGTCACAATGGAAAACCATCCTTAGAGAGAGCTTTCTCAAGGATGATCAATGATGGCTTATAAAATTTATTATAAATCATTTTAAATATGCACAAAAGGTATGATAATTATGTCAAGAGGCATTTATAGATGTATTAGGGGGAGTGAGAACCCATGTACATAAAAATGTCCCCTTAAATCATGTTTATCATCAAAAAAAATCATGGTCGTTGATTTTAAGAATTTGTTTCTTATTTATCACATCATCACAAATAAAGGCTCGTTTGTGAATAAATTCATATATATATATTATTTTTATGGGGTAGGGGTGTCCCCGCGACTCAACCTAGTGGCCCAACAACCCATACCTTGGGCACCTAGGGCAAGTTGGGGTGAGACTAGCCCCTTGCAGGTGGACACCATAGCCTGCATACAGGCCCATCGGTCAACCACGAGAGGCGGGGTTGAACTTGAGACCTATGGGGAGAAAACCCACAACCCAAGCCAAATCTGCTACTTGAGTGGGCTAATAAATTCATATATTAAGAAAGAATGTAGGAGGAAATTATGCATAAGTGATGGAGATGAAAAGATAACACAGATTTTTTCTTATTGAAATAAAGTATACAAAGAAATAACAATGGAATCTATAGGATTAGGTTGTTGCCCACACGGGCCATCGACCCTCCATGGAAAGGATTAAAAGTTGGATTGGTTAAAACTAGCTCTTTACCAAAAGTAAGCTTCTTGGCTTTAAGGTTTCTTCAAATTATATCTCAATCAAAGCAGGATAGAGATCATGTTTTGAAAAATGGGCCATGGTTTATGGGTAACACAAGTCTTTACATCTGAGCATGGTCTCCTGGTTTTGAACCTCAAGATGAGGCGATGAAGGAGGTTCCTTTGTGGACTTCAAAGTTGGATGTCTCTATATTAGGTGTTTTAAATGCTTATGGGAGTGATTTAAGTGCTTAGAAGTGAACTTAGAGGAAAAGGAGGCTTATAGGAGTGATATTGCTCGGTTATAGCACAACTTTTAGAAGCCAAGGAAAATCAAGAAGAATAGATTATTGCTTTGAGAAGGGGAAGGAATAGGGGCACAAAGGCTCCTCAATATTATGTTGAGGTAGGGAACTATAAGGGGAGAAAAACTAAAGCCAACAAAAGAAAAAATGAAGGCTATGGAGGAAGTGAAAAATGGAATCCACACTTCAATGAGGAATTTTAAGAAATTTGGAGGTGAGCATCTCTTTGGATATAAAATATTATGAAGATTATCAATTAGAACATCTATGGCTTTAATGGTTCAGAGAAATGTCATCTTTTAAAAAGCATCTCATATCTAAAAAGATTTTGAACATTGTTATTATTCAAGAGAAAAAAATGGTTGGGGATGATGTAAAGGTTGCTCTTCCTTGGATATTGAGATATGGGGAGGGACTCATGGTAGACACAATTGGTACTGCTAGGGGCCTAACAATGATTTGGCATAAGACCAGACTTGTTGGTGTATTGGTCACTCAAACTTCAAACTTTATAAATATCAAACTTAATGACCTACTAGGCAATGAATCCAAACTATCAAATATTTATGGGAAAAAATTGGTGGGGAAAAGAGAAAAGGTTTGGGAAGATCTAGGGATTTTGGGGGATAAATAAGTGGGTTTTAGGAGGGTATTGCAACTCTATTTTATGTTTGAAAGAGAAACTGGGAGGTAAAGTTTCATATTCTATAAGTTATGTGGATTTTCAAAACTTTTATGGGGATGATGACTTAGTTGATATTTTACCCAAATATGGATGGTTTACTTGGAGTAATAGACGGGGGGAGAGGAGAGTATATTATGCATGTTAGATAGATTTCTAGTTTCTTCTAATTGGATATTATCATCTATGATATTTTATTTTAGGGTTATTCATTTCCAAGGTTTTGATCATTGGTCAGTGAAGTTGACCTTAAATATTTCCAAGAAACCTAGGGGGTGCCTTTTTAAGATAGATAATTTTTGGTATATGTGTTCTAGCTTCAAAGATGCTCTTATTAAGTAGTGGAAGTTTGAGATAAAAGGCTATAAGAGATTCATCCTTTAGAAGAAACTATAAGAAGTGAAATGCAAGCTAAAATCTGGAATAGAGAGGTCATGGGGAATTTATTTGAAAAAAGAATAAAAAGTTAGAGGTCGATTTGCAGATTATAGAAACACAAATAGCCAAACATGGGATGAATTTGGATTGTAGAAACAAAGAGATGAAATTATTTAAGGATCTCAATAGGGTGCTAAGGATGGAGGATATTTTTGACAACAAAAATTGAGAGTGAAGTGGTTGAAGGACAGAGATGGAAACACCAATTTTTTTCACATGACCATAAATGTTAGAAGACATGTAAATAAAATTACCAACATTTGTATGTCTTTAGGAATTGAAGTGGATGATTTAGACATTATTAAACAATAAGGATTGATATTCTTCAAAGACTTGTTAAATTCTTCTCTCCAAGATTTAGAAGAACAAGAATATATGCTTAGCAACATTCTTGATGTAATTAACAATTATCAAAATAAAACAACACATGGGACCCTTTTCTATGGAGGAGATTTATTATGCTTCTTTCTCTTTGGATGGTAGGAAAGCACCGAGTCCAGACGATTTTCAAGCTGAGTTTAAACAAACACTATGACCAAACTAAGGGTTAAAAAAACCAATAAGCTCATGAAACCATGATCGGAAAGGTAACCAACAACCACTACAAGGCTCAAACACTAATCACTCTCCAAGAGAATACACAAGATAGGAAATTTCTCAAACTAGAATTGCATATTCTTATATCCTTAAGATATGAATATCACTAAACAACTAAGGGGAACCTCCTGAAACCTACCAAGACAACCTCAACTGGAAACTTAACAAGGATAGACATATATAATGTAATAAAATAGTACAATAATGTGTTGAAGCACTTATTAACACATCTTCATACCCTAGACTATGTCAAACACAAGTGTAGCTATGGAAATTGTATCCCAAATGACACAATGTGTGTCTTCATGCTATCAACTTACATGGATTTTGGTACCCAAGGAACCTCAACAAACACTAAGCTAATGTCAAGATAAGCAAGAGTAGTTGGTGGACTAAATCACACCCAACCATCTACTAGCAAGAAGATTCAGGCACGATGCAAACACAATTATCCACACATTTAAACTCACTTAGAGATTGTAGAATTCCACAACACTCTCATACAAAGATTTGAATACACTTCATTCAATTCCAAGCGCAAGGATATTCATATACATCGAATCCACTTAAAACTAGAATACCATATGCATACAAGCATTTCATAAATTTTCCAAACACCACACAACATCCACTTTCATCTCATCATGAACAAAATTTTTAATGCAATGTGATTCTAATTAACACAACACCAAGATTTAGCATCTTCTCTACCATCTACTTCCTTGTACTTTCTATTAGGGGTTCGTAATGAACATGATAGGGAACAAACACAACATAAAATAGGATTATAAATTTTAAACATTTAAAATAGCCACCACAAGGATAAAATATAATCCAAAAAGGGAGAATTATCAATTCCAATATTAATTCATAAAAATATGCACAATGAAGCAATAAGTCTGCAAGTGTGACCAAGTGCCACAAACTAGATAGATGGAAAATTTGGTGACTATACCACTCATAAGAAAATTAAAAATTCAATGTCAATCCATAATCAACGATTAGAGAGTTCATCAATAACCAAAACAAAGCATCAAACTTTAAAACATGATTACATGAACTGAGTAACTAATATTAGCCACATTTGAGGGAGTAAGGCTACACAACACCTTGGGAGTACAATATCCAAAGTGTGTTAGAGAAGGTATGCTCACACACACATTTCATACATAATTTCCAAATTCAATTAACTATGTCGATGAAAACCACATTAAGCAAATGCACTTCATCAAGACATGGCCACATTTTGATGCAAGAAGACTTATGTAGGGTTCGCTATGACATTTACCATTTCTATCCACATAAGGGTAGGGCTTCACCCAAGCACCACTTTCACAAGGAAGTTACAATTATAATGCAATGCCACACACATTAATCACATGAAGCATCACTTCCACAAGCTAACATAAAATGGCATCCATGTAATTCACACGACATATTACAATTGAGGCTTTAAGACAACCAACATAATGCTCCTAATAAGCATAATTTTATTTAACAATTACACGTGCATCCCATGCAAGAGGAAAAATAATACCAATTACCCATCTAGATTCTTATGGGAATTCTAGGGACAACATAATTTGGGGACATAATTCATTGATCCAAATATTCTATTATGACAATGCAACATTCCACTCATGCACTAACATGGTCAATTCACACATATGATGATATTTCACTAGGAATAAAATGCATAATGCACCATAGGAAACATCACTATAAGATAACATTTTTACCAATCAATCATATTCCATACACCACATTTACTTCCAATGCATCAATCATATAAGACATTTCACAATGCTATATCATGAGCCAACAAAACATTAACACTCAATTTCAATCAAATGCATCCATACACACACATCCAAAGAGGACACAAGCATAAACAATACCACTCAAGGGTCATTGCACATTCACACCTAACATAATCAAGATATCGAGATGGAAACCACACATGAAAGCACTTCTCAAAAATTCAAGGGTCTAAATAAACCTTGCAAGCAAGAATTTATCAACATATCATGCTAGGGAAAAATGGAAACAACACCTACTACCAACAACACAATCGCACATTCCAAGACCCAACCAAAGCTCTCACACAATGAGCAACACACTAGAGAGTGATCATTCCCCACTTAGGAGATCCTCAACCAGGGGTATCTTCCCATCCTTGTCAAGTGCATTAAGTTCTAGGAGGCACTCTTCCTCCTCAAACACACTCCATGGGTTGGTTCACTCTTAACCCTCAAAAATTCCACCCATGGCACCCATGCAAGAAGCCAAACACTGAATCACCAAAATAAGTGCTTGAGATACCACTCACCAAGCATCAACAACCACATGGGCATGAACATGAACTAGAGATTTCTTTGTTGTAACATGGGCTCTAATACCAAAAGTAATGCCCTGAACTGATAATCTTAGAACAAAACCTAACATAACAACATTTTTTTGAAACAAGGATAAAAACACCAATAATGCAACATTGACATGTCACACTTGCATGATAACATGCACACAAGTGTCTCAACGACACAATGCCAAAGACAACAAGGTACTTCACTATTGCATAAGCAAGGTGGCAACAAAAAAAGACTAACCACTCATGGGATAAATACACCATGAAGAGGAAAAAGAGAGATAGAGAGAGGACAACACCTACACAATGATCGGTTATTAAATCATGATCGCTTTCTCTAACAACGCCACACTAGAATAGGATGGGAGAATTATCAACCTCCAATCCACATCCTGAGACACTAAACCAATCTAAACACAAAGTTAAACCTTAAAAAAAAGTTGCCTAACCCAAAGGAACAACTTGCCACAAGATGAAATGACAACAAGTCACTTCAAGACAACTCACACTTCCTAAGACATCCTATCACAAGGCGACATCACCCAAGGGAAGAAACTACACAATGATCAGTTATTAAACCATGACCATTTTTTTCTCACAACACCACAACAAAATAGGATAGGAGAATTATCAACCTCTAATCCACATCCTAAGACACTAAACGAATCTAAACACAAAGGAAAACCTTCACAAGAGGTTGCCTAACTAAGAGGCACAACTCACCTCAAGATGAAATGAAAAGTCACTTTAAGACAACTCATGCTTCCCAAGACATCCCGTCACAAGGTGACATCACCCAAGGGAAGAAACTACTCCATATAACCCCATGACCTATGAGGATTGTTGAGGAAGAAACTACTCCATAGCACCCCATGACCAAAACAATCAAAACAAATAAAGGAAAATGCATAAAAATTATTTGAAAAGGTAAAGGGGCTTAGAAAACCCTCAATTATCCATGGTTAAGAGGATTCAATCTTTGGGTTTTGTATGGGGACAAGGTCGGCCCTACACAAGCCTAAACCACCCCTACATAGGACCAGGCCACCCCAACAACCTTAGATAAAGTTATGAACTTTTGGCCCTTTAAGCCTATCAAACCACGTTGCCCCTACTTCTACCAAGCCACCCCTACTTCCACTAGGCCACACCTACTTCCACCAAGCCTCCCAACAATGTTAGAAAAAATTATGAGGTCTTGGGTTCAATTAGGTGCAAGACAGGGCTGCCTAGGTATAAGACCAGGCCGTCAACTATGAAATTGCATAGAAAAGTTCATTTTAATTATCAAAATAAATGTTCCTATGTTTAATTAACTCTTAAACATCACCATAAGAATAAATAAAAATATTTTGTGCCCTCGCCAACATTGAGACATGTAAATAATCCAATTGTTCTTTTCACTTACGACTTACAAATCATCTCCAAAAAGAGGTTCCAAATCAATATATTACAACATAAAAGAATGAAATAAATCTATCATGAATTAAGCTTGAAAGTAAATAGTACCATGTTGTTCCTTAATCCATGAACCTCATGTCCCCAACAATGGTTACCATGCCACCCAACCTCATGGAATCAAAAGGATCGACTTCCATTGTGCTGAGAGATAGTCACATGGGACACAAACACAACATTCACACCAAAAAATGGGGAGAAGGCTTAGACACACCATACATGAAGTATACACTCCACATGCACATCATATAAACACTCAATCAATCAAAAAAAAATCATGGACCCTATACATGCCATCACTTGGTATAAATACCATAACATAACACCATCCACACTAGGCATAACCACCAATGTCACATAACAAATTGCA
The DNA here is from genome assembly GCA_007258455.2 of Sequoia sempervirens. Lineage (NCBI taxonomy): Eukaryota > Viridiplantae > Streptophyta > Pinopsida > Cupressales > Cupressaceae > Sequoia > Sequoia sempervirens. The sequence goes on along the minus strand of VDFB02278249.1, from coordinate 86,776 downwards.
TTGGGCCAACTCACCAATGCCATAGTATAATGCATATCATATAAACACTCAATCATCCAAAATACACCATGGATCCAATACATGTCATCACTTGGTATAAACACCATAATATAGCACCATCTACATTGGGCATAACCACCAATGTCACATCACAAACCACTTTGGGCCAACTCACCAATGCCATAGTAAATAACCATCATGGGATAACTCAATATAAGAGTACCACAAGGATCACCATTGGGCCAACTCACCAATAGCCAATCACACACACACACAAGACACTATGATAAGGTGCTAGAGAGCTAGTTAGAGAGTATCATCATGATGCTTGAAGGTATGGCACCTACAGAATCTAGTAATTCTCTCATACAAACAAGGATACTTAATCTTACAAGACCCAAGCTCCTTGAGTTGGCATGTCTTTCTAAACATCCTTAGTCTATACTAGCACTCAAGGCATGAGAGGGGTATCCATTATCTTAGTTAATTAATTACCCATGTTTCATTAATTATCACTTCATTAAATGACTCCCCACCTGTGATCATCCTACTTGCCACTTTGGTTCGAGGACATGTTGGTAGCCACTCCCATAATCCTCTCTAATACCTTAATCCTAGGCTTTTCACACTCACCAAAGAGTGTGGCACGAAAACCAATGCAAAAATACAATCTTTCCAAATTTTAATCACTTTTTCATAATGCATAATATCACATTCCATGAAGTACTATTTTTTCAAAACATTCCAAAACACTCACTACACCCTCCAACGAGTGTCATGAAAAATGATGCACAAAATTCAACTTCATCGAAATTTTCTAATATTTTTTCCACAAGCAATATTTTCATAAATCATGAAGAATACTTTCATTAAAACATTAAAATTCATCATAAAACATATAAAACATTCAAATTTTATCAATATTTCTATAAGGTAAGAACCAAGTTTTTCCCAATTCCACCATTAAAATTTTCTTCAAAAATTAATTTTCAAAATTCAAAAATCTAAAGATACCCTTTTGCTCTAAATATGTCCAATAACACACTTTTCACATAAAATTCACATTTCACCCATTCTTGAAAATTTGGACATGGTAACCCCATATTTTTGAAAAATATCATATTTAATTAAATCTACCCATTATATAAATCAAAATGCGAAATAAAAGATGGGAGGATTCTACACTCCCCTAATTATTCTCCTACAAACAAACTTGAAAGAAATTGGATAAATTAATTAAAAGAAGCAAAATATCTCAATTACAATTCAATTTTGAAATGAAGAGCACATCATGCACGCCAAATGAGAGCTCACAAGGATCGACTGCAACATCCCCTACTGATTCTTAACCCAACGAATTTGACCTCATCGAATTTTTCCATTAAATGCACTCCCAATCAACAAAACAAATTTTCACCCAAACGAGGGGTTTCTTTCTCTCAATTTTTCTCCAAAAATAAAATTACATAATGAAAATAGAAACCTTTTTCCTATTTACCCATTTCAAAACCCAATTAAAATTTAATAAAATTTATTTTCCTCATTTCTTAATTCAAAAATACGTAAATTTCTCCCAAACCAAATTGATCATTTTAAATCCATTCAAAAACACCGTTCAACATATAATTTATCCATTAAATCCATAGAAGCCTATTTTCATTTAAATTTATGAAATCCAAAATTTAATCAAGAGAATTAAATCACACACAACTCGCGATTCCCAGCCTAAGGAATTTTCTCAATTTAAATTAAACACTAATTTACTTTCATTTTCATTTTCCTCTTTCCTGAAACACATGGAATATTTTAATAATAAATATCAGAATCATTTAAATTCCTAATATTTCATTTGTGAGAAAACATAGAATTCAAACCATCAATTAAATCAAGCATTTACAAGTTCTTCACAACACATGTAGGGATTCCAAAATAACTCCTAACTCGGATCTGGGTTTGCATAGGGTCAATTATGACACTACCATACTCGATTCGAGTACAACCAGGGAATGGATATGGAGGGGCCCAATGTGACATCTTTGAATTAACTATCATTAGGGAAATAACTCGAACCTGTGTAGCTAGGTGGAGAAATAACCTTGTACCCATAACCATTCAATGCACGTCAAGGGTACTTGCTCAATGTATATATAGTTGAAGCACACCATAATCATCCCAACAGAGTCCAATAGCATAAGCATAAAATGGCATCTATACATACATCATATGAATCATTAAATAAATCATTCCTTCTAAACATCAATAATAATCCCATTTAATCATGACATATTAATGCATTTCATTGAATTGAAGCATAATGACAACCAAACATGTAAATATACAATATTCCAACAACTAACATGTTGAGGAATCTCATCTTGAACACGGGGTGGTTCATACACACCAATCAGAGGCATAAAATAATCATCATAACAATCATGAGGAAATGATGAAGCTAAAACACCAATCTCACATTAACAAGAAACAAACAAGAGGGGCACTACGAGATGTTTGGAAGGCTAAAAACTAATGTAGGACAAAAGCCACCCTTCAAGCATGGAAAATGACATATGTTGTATTGATTACCAATGTAAAATCCCCAAATTTTTCAATTAGTTTAGGCCAGTTGCTCTATGTAACACAATTTACAAAATTGTTTCTAAGATTATGGCAATAACACTAAAAATTTGCATAGAAAATATTATTTTTGAGGAGCAAAGAGGTTTTTTGAAAGGCAGACATATTTTAGATGTCATCATTATGGGTCATGAAGTAATTCACTCTATCAAATTAAAGAAGGAAGGTATGATTATTAAACTTGATATGAATAAATCTTATGATAGGCTTTCATGGGCCTTCTTGGTCAAAATTATGAGAAAATTTGGCTTTTGTGAGGAATGGTGTAATTAGATGTTCAATTGCATCTCTTCAATCTCTTATGCCTCTACTCACTAATGGCTCCCCTACATATTAGATACTATGCTCATTTCTTTAGAAAAAATTGATTATGTGTCATTTGTAGGATGTTGTGATGTAGGCAAGTCGAACTTGCATAAACCTTTGTGGATAAAATGTATGTTTCTATTTTTTGCGGCTTGTTCTTCCACTTTGTTGACCTTAACATTTGTTGTTGGCTTTAGTTAGTTCTAAGGGGTTCACCCTGTTTATGCTTTTTGTTTGGTTCTTGGACCTAAACCAAATAATTTTATCAAAAAAATATTGTAACATAATTATTTTATTTTATAATAATATAATTATTATATTATATTCTATTATATATTATATAGTATTATATTATTAAGGGTTACGTTTAGGTTTAAAACTAAGATTAGGGTTAGAATTAGAATTAGGTTTACAGTTAGGGCTAGAATTAGGGTATGGCATTAGAAATAGGATTAGAGTTAAAATTATGATTAGGGTTAGAAATAGGGTTAGACTTAGGGTTAGAGTTACAATTAGTGTTAGAATTAGGTATAAGGTAATGGTTAGAATTAAGGTTAGGGTTAGAGTTAGAGTTAATCTTAAATTAGGGTTTGGGTTGAAAGGAGTGTTAGTTTACAATTAGAATTAGGGTTAGGGTTAGAATTAGGACAACAATTAGGATCAAGGTTATGGTTAGGGTTAGATTTAGATTAGGGTTACAATTAAGGTTAAAATTGGGGCTAGGGTTAGTGTTAAAATTTGAACTAAAAGTAAGATTAAGGTTGGGGTTAGAATACAATTAGGGTTACCATTATTGTTTTGGTTAGAATTAGGGTTAGGGTTCATGTTAGAAATATAATTAGAATTAGTATTAAAATTACAATTGTAGTTATAGTTAGGTTTAGAAATAAGGTTTAGAGTTAGGCTTAGAATAGTTAGGGTTAGGGATATAATTAGGGCTAGAATTAGGAATAGGGTTCAGGTTAGAACTAAGATTAACATTAGGGTTAGAATTAGGGATATAATAAAAATTAGGGTAAGAATCAAGTTTAACATTAAGGTGAGGGTTAGGGTCAGAATTCTAGTTAGAATTTGGGTAGGGTTGTGGTTAAAATTAGTGCTACAGTTAGGGTTTAGAATTAGAGTTACAATTACTATTAGGTTAGGGCTAGAAATAGGGTTACATTTGTAATTAGGGTTAGAATTACAATTAGGATTAGAATTAAGGTTTATAGTTAGAGTTAGCATTAGAATTGTATATAATTTTATAGTTAGTGTTAGGGTTACAATTAGGGTTAGGGTTATAATAAGGATTAGATGAAGGACTAGGTTTAGGATTAGGGTTAGAATTAGGATCAATGTTAGGATTATAATTAGCTTAGGCTTAGAATTAGGGTTAGGTTTACAATTAGAGATAAAATTAAGTTAAAATAGGATTAGGGTTAAAATTAGGTCAGAATTAGGATTAAAATTCTAGGATTAGGGGTAGGGTTAGGTTTAAAATTAGGATTAGGGGTAGGGTTAGAATTAGCAATAGTAATAGTAAAAAATTATGTTTATCATTAATTTTATAATTAACAATTAGCTTTAGGGTTTGGAATTGGACTAGGGTTAAGGTTAGAATTAGAGTTATAATTAGGGTTATTATTAGAATTAGGATTACAATTACTATTATGGTTAGTGTTAGAATTTGGGTAGAGTTATGGCTAAAATTAGTGTGACAATTAGGGTTTAGAACTAGAGTTACAATTAGGGTTTAAAAATTGCTACATTTACAATTAGGGTTAGAATTAAGATTAGTGTTAGGGTTAGAATTAGCTTAGATTTATAATTAGGGAAGGTTTACAATAAGAGTTAGAATTAGGGTTAAAATTAGGATTAGGGTTAGAATTATGACTAAGGGTAGGGTTATAATTAGTAATAATAATTAATAATTATGTTTATCATTAATTTTATTATTAATAGTTAGTGAGGGTTTGAATCAAGGTTAAGGTTATGATTAGAATTAGATTTACAATTAGAATTAGGGTTACAATAAAATTAGGGTAACCATTAGGGTTACAATAAAATTTGGGTTATAATTTGAGTTACATTTAAATTAGGGCTAGGGTTACAATTATGATTAGTGGTAGAATTAGGGTTATATTTAGGGTTATTGTTAGGGTTAGGATGAAGCTAAGGGTTACAATTAGGATTAGGGTTAAGATGAAGGTTAGTGTTAGGATTGAATTACAATTAAGCTAAAGTTTAGGGTTAGAATTACAATTAGCATTATTGTTAGCAATAGAGTTAGAATTAGAGTTAGAGTTATGGTTAGGTTTGGAATTAAGGGCTATAATTAGGCTTGGAATTACAACTAGGATTAAGGTTATAGTTACAATTAGGTTAGTGTTAGAATTAGGATTAGGGTTAGGGTTAGGATTAAAATTATGGTTAGGATTAGATTTTGATTAAGTTATAGTTAGGGTTAGGGTTAGAATAAAATTTGGGTTATAATTAGGATTACAATTATGGTTAAAATTATGTGTAGGGTTCAAATTAAGGTTATAGATATGGTTAGAATAGAGTTAGGGTTATAATTATAGGCCTATAATTACTCCAATTATAAATAGGGTAAAATTAAAGTTATTATTAGGGTTTGAATAAGAATTGAATTTAGAATTAGGATTATGGTTAGGGTTTAGGGTTAGAACTAGGGTGACATTTAGTAATTTACCATTCCCATTAGAATTAGGGTCTAGGGTCAGAGTTAGCATTAGAATTATATGTAATTTTAGAGTTAATGGTAGGGTTATAATTATGGTCAGGGTTATAACAAGGATTAGAATTAGGGTTAGAATTAGAATTATGATTACTATTAGGGTTAGAAATAGCTTATGATTAGAATTAGGGTTAGGTTTACAATCAAAGTGATAATTAAGATTAAAATTAAGGTTACAAAAAGGGATATAAATAGGATCGGGGGTAAGGTTAGAATTATGGTAATGATTATGGTTAGAATTAGGATTAGGGGCAGGGTTAGAATTAGCTTAGAATTATAATTAGTGTGACAATTAAGGTTAGGATTAAAGTTAGCATTATAATTATATAATTTTAGAGTTAGGGTTAGGGTTAAGGTTACAATTAGGATTAGGATTAGAGTTAGGATTTGAATTAGCTTAAGATTAAAATTAGGATCAAGGTTATGGTTAGGGTTATAATTAAAGCTAGAATTATTTTTCTTTGGAGGGTGTAAGTCACATTTTTATTATTTTTCTTTGGAGGATTAGAGTTAGAGTTAGGGTTAGTGTTAGACTTAGCTTATGATTAAAATTAGGATTACATTTAGGATTAGGATTAGGTTTAGGTTTGAATTAGCTTAGGATTACAATTATGATTAAGGTTAGAGTTAAAATTAGGATTGGAGTTAGAGCTAGGATATTTGTTTAAAATTGGGATCATGGTTAGAATTAGGATTTTGGTTAGGGTTAGGGTGATAATTATAATTAGGGCTAAAATTTGGATTAGGGTTAGGGGTAGAGTTATGGTTAGGGGCACAATCAAGATTAGGGTTAAAGTTAGGATTAAAATTAAGATTAGGGCTAGTGTTACAATTAGATTAGGATTTAAATTAGGGTTAGAATTAGGATAAATATTAAAATTGGGTTAGAATTATGATTAGAGTCATGGTTAGGGGCACAATTAAGATTAGGGTTAGGGTTAGGATTAGAATTAAGATTAGAGCTAGTGTTACAATTAACTTAGGCTAAAATAAGGGTTAGAATTAAGATAAAGATTAAAATTGGGTTAGAATTATGATTAGAGTCATGGTTAGGGCTAGGGTTAAAGTTAACTTACAATTACAAATAGAATTAAGGTTATAATAAGGATTATAACTAGCCTGGCCAGGGTTATAGTTAGGGTTAGGATTAGGGTTAGAATTAGTTTAAGATTAGAAATAGGGCTAGGTCTACAAATATGATTAGAATTAGAGTTATATTTATAATTAGAATTAGAATGTATATACACATAAGGTTATAATTAAGATTAGGGTTAGGGTAAGAATTAGGGTTAGGGTTAGTGTTATAATTAGGATTAGGGGTAGGTTACAATTAGCCTAGGATTAGAATTGGTGTTGCAATTAGAGTTAGGGTTAAAGTTAACATTATTATGTAATTTTAGAGTTAGGGTTAGGGTTAGGGTTAGGGTTAGGATTACAATTAGGATTACAGTTAGAGTTAAGGTTTAAATTACATAAGATTAGAATTAGGATTAAGGTTAGGGTCAAGTTTAGAATTAATGTTTGGGTTAGGGTTAGAGTTAGGATTAGGGTGAGGGTTAGGGTGATGATTACAATTATCTTTAAAATTAGAGTTAGAGTTAGGGTTAGGGTTAGGGTTAGAGTTAAGGCCAAAAGTAAGATTAGGGTTAGAATTTGAGTTAGGTTAAAAATTAGGGTTAGGGTAAGAATTAGGGTTAAAATTATAATTATGTTTGGGGTTAGAATGGGGTTAGGGTTATAATTAAATTTATGGTTACAATTATGATTAAAATTATGGTTACAATTACAATTTAGATTAAGTATATAATATTGGGATTAAAAATAGGCTTACAATTAAGTTGGTATATAGTTAAACTTAGAAGAAGGATTGCAACTACAATTGGTATTATAGTTGCCTGACTATGTATTAATTGGTTGTTGGCTTCAAGTAGTCATAAGTGTTGATTGGTTGATAGTTTTTTTCTTCTTGGGTACCATTAAGTTCTTTAAATATATTGTTTATCACCAAGGAGAGTAGTATGATTTGGTGGGATCGACTTTGATCCTTAGTTGACCATCTATGCTCATCTTCTATAATAATTTCATGCGCGAATAAATATAAATTTCATGCATGTATATAGTATGCATTGTCATCTCTATTATTAATTCATGTATTTATTTCATAAGATGAAGTAGTAAAAAGGGGTTGGAATGGGGTTAGGGTTACAATTATGATTAGAATTACAGTTATAATTGTAATTTAAATTTATATGGTTAGGATTAGAAATAGGTTTATAATTAAGTTGGTATTATGCTTAGACTTAGAATTAGTATTGCAATTATAATTAAATTTAGGGTAAATTTATTATGGTTAGACTTTTTTTGTTTTAATAAAAAAGGGTAAAAACTTTATTGAAAATTAGAACAAAGCATTACATAATAGCAAAGGGCCAAAGCCCCAGGAACCAACAAAAACCACAAGAAAAGCCAGGAACAAAATCACCCTTCCCCAATACCACTCCCATCCTCCGCAAGAATCCTCTCCAAATCCTGACATAACTCACGGGAAATCTGCTCCCACCCATCAATCTTCCCACCATCTATATTCTCTGACACCCATTTGGCCAGACAATCAGCCACCCTATTCCATTCCCTTGGAATATGGACATAAGACACCGACTCCATCAAAGAGCTAACCTGTAATATCTGTTGCACCATCATAGCCAACTGCCAGCTAACATCAGAAATCTTCTTTTCATGAAGTAAATTGACCAAGACCTGAGAATTAGACTCACAAATAACCTTACGCCACCCTAAAACATACACCCGTTTCAAGGCATAGAGGATAGCCAAGCCTTCCATCCTATTGACAGTCTGTATCCCTTCATTAGCAGAAAAAATAAAAACCACTGATCTAGAAGAATCCCTACCAATCCCGCCAATCCCAGCGGGTCCAGGATTTCCCCTAGATGAGCCATTTGTATTAATTTTCAAAAAACCAGCAGGAGGGGGCAACCAACTCCCCACCCTTTGAAATTTTTGCCTCACATGCCTACCTCTCCTACAAGCAGAAGCCGAAGATAGCCCCTGAATTCCTAACCAATCAACTATCTCAGCATCTCCTTTCTCTAACAGCAACACAATCTCACCTTTAGCTTTGACAGTCTCCTGGATCATTCCCACAATTCTAAACCAAACCTGTTGAATCCCCAATTTTTCACCCCCAAAAGATTCTTTGATGCCTTTCCAACCAAACTTTCCAAAGCAGAAAGATGGGACCAACATACCAAACATCCTACAAGAAAGAGGTCGAGGAGGGGGGCCTCCCCAGACTAATCCAAAACTCAACTAGGGAGGAGGCATGAATGCATGGGCTTTTCCAAACACCCCACCAGAAATGGCAGAGTTGTAAGGTGAAGGAACAACGGAAGAACAAGTGAGGAGAGTCCTCCTCCCCACACCCATAGAGAACACACCTAGATGGGCCGGAAAAACCTCTCTTCTGGATATTATCCCAAGTCAAACACCTATTCCAAGCCAAAGTCCAAATAAAGCAATTACACTTTGGCCAAGAAAACTTATTCCAAACTTTCTTCCACCAATGAACCTCCACCCCCGCAATCTGCTGGGAAAGCAACTCCTGATACCCATAAGAAATAGTGTAAGCACCCTTGGGGTTAGGAGACCAAGCCAACACATCCTCATCCATGAGGGAGCTACAACTTCGACAAGAAAGAATGTAATGAAGCTTAGCGCACTCCTCCTCCATACCAACAACAGGCCATTCCTCTGGATTCTTCCATCTCACCTCCACCAACTACCCCTGAAAGGAAAGAGACTTAAAGTCACACACCCTCGACCATCCTGCTTCACAGAACCTCTGGCACAATGTAAGCAATGAGGATACTGAGAAACAATGGGAAGGTGACCATCCCAAGCGTCATGCCAAAAATGTGCCTCTGACCCACTCTTGCAAATCCAAAATAAGCCACCCTTAACGAGCGCAGCCCCTTTCTTGAGAGTATTCCAAATCACAGATCCCTTCCCTGTCAAGCTATAACAAGGGATATCACTCTGAGGAATCCCTGGAAAGTACTTTTGAGTCAAAATTTTGGCCCACACCCAGTCCTGTTCCACACACCAACGCCAATACAATTTAGCAGCCAAAGTCGTACCAAATAGCAATGACTGCCTTAACCCAAGACCACCAAGCTGTTTTGGGCTACAAAAAACATCCCATCTAACAAGGCTCCACTTGGAAGATAATAAACTACCAGCCCATAAAAATTGTCTTGCTAAGGAATCAAGATCCCTAACAAATCCCATCAGCGCTACCTGAATCATACACTTAAAAAGAGGGAGAGCCTGAACCACATATTTGAGCAACTGAACCCGACCCACAAAAGACAGCCAGCGAAGGGTCCAATGAGTGACTTTAACACGAAATTTTTCCAGAATAGCCTGCCAAGAATCCCTAGACTACCTACCAACTGAAATAGGAATCCCAAGGTAGGTCAGCGGGAGATCCCCAATCTGAAATCTGAGAATATGAGCAATTCTCCTCTGAATGGAGTACGGAGTATTGAAGAAATAAATGGAAGACTTTCCCTCATTAATTAACTGGCCCGATGCAGCAAGATAAACATCCAACACCTTGCGCGTGTTTGAAGCCTCCCTAATAGTAGCCATGCCCATCAAAGCAGTGTCATCCACAAACTATAAGTGAGATTACACAGGTAAGCCACCTCCCCATTGCCATCCCTAAATGAAATCCCCCTCCACATTCCTTTTTATCAATCGACCCAAACCTTCCACCAAAAGAAGAAACAAGTAAGGAGAGAGGGGGTCACCTTGCCGTAAACCCCGAGAAGCACCAAAGAGTTCAGAGTGCTCCCCATTAATCAAAACAGAGAAAGAAACCAAAGTCACACAACTCATAACCCAGCGAATCCACTCCTCAAAACCAAAGGCCCCCAGAACCTTTCGGAGGAAGGACCATCGAACTCTGTCATAAGCCTTAGCCATGTCCAGCTTGATGAACATAGCCTTATCTTTGGAGTTGGCCATAGAATGAATAGTCTCAGTAGCAATAACCACCCCATCCAAAATCTGGCGGCCCGCCACAAAACCACTCTGTTCCTCAGAAATCAGCAGCGTAAGCCACTTTTTTAACCTATCAGCAATCAACTTAGAGATAATTTTATAAATAACATTGCAAAGAGAAATGGGGCGAAATTGACTTAACCGATCAGCCCCATCACCCTTGGGGATGAGAGCAAGGAAGGTAGAATTCAGGGCCCGAAGCATTTGCTTATTCTTTTGAGACTCTTGAACGACTGCCAATAAATCCAACTTGATAATCTCCCAAAATTCTTGGAAGAACTCAATCGGGAAACCATCGGACCAGGAGCTTTACCCTTCTTCATCTGGAAAACAGTCTTCTCCAACTCCTCCAACGAAATATCACTCATAAGATGCTCCTTCATCTCCCAAGAGACCAAAGAAGGAATACAAGAGAGGACCTGAGCCTCTTCAACCGAGTCCCCCTGCGAGTCCTCCCTGAATAAAGAAGCAAAATACTGCACAGCTTCATTTGAGATATCCTGAGTAGAAGAAAGAACCTCTCCCCTGTCAGTCACCAAAGCCGATATAGAATTACCATGACGTCTGGCCTTCACCGAATTGAAGAAGAAGGCAGTATTCTTGTCTCCCTCCTGAAGCCACTCAATCCGAGCTTTTTGTTTCCAGTAGATTTCCTCCCTCAGCTCCCACTCCTCCAGAGCTTTCAATGCCCTAGCCTCATCCCGCAACAAATTCTCAGACACCCCATCCTCCCTAATCAACCTGGTAATACCATTCAATTCAGCTTGTGCAGCATGCTTCGCATGGTAAATGTTTCCAAAGCATTGTCGGTTCCACCGTTTAAGCTGATACTTAACATATTGAAGGAGCTTAGCAAATTTATACATTGCAGTACCATAAGCAGGTCTACCATACCTCCACCATTCAGCAACACATCCATAAAGGTCAGGGTCCCGCAGCCACATTAGCTGGAATTTGAAGGTTGGCGTCTGAGGCATCCGGGCAGAAGAGATAACTAGCTTTATAGGCCAGTGATCCGAACCTCTCCAATCTAATATCTCAAAACTAGAGGACCACATTCCCCCAACCCAAAAGCAGGAGACCATGAAACGATCTAGTCGTTCAAGCAATGCAACTGTCTCCCACCCTTCTGTTGTTCCAAGTAAATTGACCATTGCTAGGTTTGATATCCACAAGATTGAGAGCCGATATATTGTCCCGAAACAACAATGTAGAAGGCTCTAGTCTTGCAATACCACCCCGTTTCTAGCTAATTCAGTAATAGCATTAAAGTCACCTGCAATGATCCATGGCAGATAGGGAAATAGGCTACGAACAAAACAGATATTTGTCCATAAAAGAAGTTTACCTTGGAACTCAACAGGAGCATAGACATTGGAGAAAAGAACAGACTCTCCCGACTCAGGACACAAAGAAACCATGGATAAAGAGGACTTGAAGGATAACCACCACAAAGGTTGAATCTTCGAGGGTTCCAGAAACAAGCCACACCCCCCGAGGATCCCTGAGCCCCAATACACTAGCATTGACCATTCTTCCACAACTTAGGCGCTAAACCCATCATGCACTCAACAGATAACTTGGTCTCCTGAAGAAAAAGAACATCAGGAGAATGACTTCTTACCAACTCACGAACAACTTTTTGTCTAGGGCCACTGTTCAAGCCCCTTACATTCCATGAAATAATGATCATTTCAAAGGAGTCAAAAAATGAGAATCCAGGGTCTTAACAGACCCTGACTCCACCAAAGTCTCCCCCATCATCTTAATCTTTTCCAAATCTTTCTTCCTGCCAAGTTTAGCACTTTTCTCTGAACCCCCCTTCTTGCCATCCTTTTGCAGAATGCCCAGTTGAGGAGAAGGCTTGCTACTCTTAGCCACATCCGAACCAACATTCCGTGCAGGAAAAGAAGTGCCTCCATCCCCCTGCCCCAACTCAACATTTGGACCCAACATCACCTGAGCCCCAACCTACACATCCGTGACCATAGGCATGGCAGACTCCTCCTGTGGAGCAGGAGGAGTAATGGAAGTGTGATCCTCTAGGCCAGAACCCACCACACCCGGATCCACACTTATTAACCCTGGATTAACTTCTTGCTGACCCAAATCATCCAGGACCTCAAACCTGTTAAAAGTATCCTCATCTTGTCTCTCCATCAAAGTCCTCTTTTGACCTCTATTCCGGTTACGAGCCTTAACAGGAACATAACCCTCAGCATCGTCCCCTCAACAGAAATAGGATTCTTCCCCTTATCAGCATCAGGGGTGTTACGAGGAGGAGGTGGAGGCTGAGGCACCACAGGCTTAGCCTTCGGGCATCTACGCAATAGGTGACCATATTCATGACAGAGGCGACATCGGAAAGGAAGGGTCTCGTAATCCAATTGCTGCACCCAAGAATGGGAACCCGCACACATATCCAAAGCATCTGGCAAAGGTCTACTCAAATCAATTTCCACACAAATTCGAGCAAAATTCATTACTTTCTTACCTAGGGTTTGTGTCGAAGACCCCACCGGCTTCCCAAGCATCGAAGCAAGCATGTGCAGAACATCCTCACGACAACATTCAATTGGAAATCTGGGCAACCGAACCCACACCGGAACACGATTCGGAAGCTCCTCAGAGGGATTAAAGCCTGCATGCCATGGCTTGACGAACAACCCAACCTGGTTGTGAAAATAGGGCCCCCCCTCAAAAACCCTATTGCGATCAGCCAAGCAGATAAATGTGACCATGAAAAAATTATTTGCAAGCAGCGTGACCCCCATTTCACCCTCTGGCTCCCAAGTCCTCCGAGCCCAAGTTTCCAAAAATTGTAGAGACACTCTCATTCCCAAAAATTTACAATACAGAGAATGTTTTGAATAATATTCAATATCCTCAGCAATCATCTCAATCAGAATCACCAATTTAGGTCTCTCTTTGCAGCGCTCAAGGCAGTCGTTAATCTTCGAGATCCGAGATCCACCAGACAAATTTGATTCCATAGACCCTATATTCGGAGAGAAGAGGGTGTTTTCAAAAACCCTCGCTCCTTGTCTTAGCGATTTCAAGCCCACCGCAGCACGAAAATCCATGTTGGGTGCAACCCTAGATGGCTCACCCTGAGACATAGCCGCCAAAAGGCCTGGGACAGACCAACACAAGAAAGATCCGGCCCTAGGCACAACAAATCAAAGGAAACCCTCACATGCAGGAAAAATGGCCAAACACAACCAGGCCGGAGCTTCAAAGGACAGCTGCAGCAAAAGATTAACCCCCCCACAGAACGAATCAAACGCCCACCCCAGCCTTCACACAAACAGAGAAAGCAAACACAAGCTAGGGCTCGGATGCCCTAGCTCAGCTCCTTGCAATTGCAGACCGAAATGCCATCCAATCTCCAAAGTTTATCCCATTATGGTTAGACTTAGAATTAGGATTGCAATTATAATTAAATTTAGGGTAAAATTAAGGTTATTGTTACAATTACAATGAGAAATATATTTAGAATTAGGGTTAGGACTAGGGTTTAGGGTTGGAATTAGGGTTGCATTTACAACTAGGATTATAATTAGGATTTGAATTAGAATTAGGGTTTATGATTTAAGGTTTTGGGTTAAAATTAGCATTAGTATTGTATGTAATTTTAGAATTCGTGTTAGGGCTACAATTAAGGTTGGTTATAACAAGGATTTTAAAATTACGTTTAGTGTTACAATCAAGGCTAGAATTACGATTACCAATACAATTAAAATTATCTTAGGATTAGATTTAGGGTTAGGTTTACAATTACAATTAGAATAAGGGTTATAATTAGGTTAAAATTAGTGTTATATTAGGATAAAGGGCAGGGTTTGAATTATGGTTAAAATTAGGGTTAGTGTTATAATTTCCTTAAGACTAGGGTTAACATTAGAATTAGCTTAGGATAAAAAATAGGGTTAGAATTAAATTTGGATTAAAATTAGGGTTAGGATTAGAATTACAGATAGATTCATAGTTATGATTAGGGTTAGAATTAGCTTACAATTAGGGTTAGGGTTAGAATTAGCTTACAATTAGGGATAGGGTTAGGATTATAATAAAGATTAAAACTAGGGCTAGGGTTAGAATTAGGATTAGTGTTAGGGTTAAAATTTACTTAAGATTATAATTAGTGTTAGGTTTAGAATTAGGGTTAGATTTATGATTAGGACTAGAGATTTTGTTAAAATTAGGGTTACAAAAAGGGTTAGAGTTAGGATTAAATAAGGGTTAGAATTAGAGATAGGGTTAGGGTTATAACTAAGATTAGGGGTAAGATTACAATTAGCTTAGGATTAGAATTGGTGTTGTAAATAAGGTTAAGGTTAAATTTAACATTGGAATTATATGTAATTTTAGAGTTAGGGTTAGAGTTAGGGTCTAAATTAGTTTAAGATTAGAATTATGATTAAGCTTAAGGCTAGGTTTAGAATTAAAGTTGAGGATGAGTAAAAGATTAAAGGCAAAAAAAATGGAAGAAAAAGAAATACAAAACACAATACCTTCACCTAGAATCTTTGCTTCTTTCCTTGATGAGGGGAAATGGAATGCACCCTTATTCCATTTGATTCTCTCTTTGATGTTGATATGTGTATTTTCTCAATACTCTAACATAACCTTGATATGATTGTAATATGACATCAAAATGACAACATGTAGGAATGATAGCTTCAAAGTTCAGGAGGATGAAGGATGAAAGCCTTTATATAGAGTCTTGAAGAGGCAACATCAATGGCTAGAAATGATAGATGATGGATGACTAAAATTGAAGGATCAGGGTTTGAACCAAAGATGTAGTCATGTGACAAGTGGTACATGAGATAGGATTTAGGTTTAGAATTGGGATAAGGAGAAAAATTCTTATGGGAATAGTTAAGATTGAAAGGTTTTTTTAGATGAGATGAATGTATAAGATGAAAAGTTAGTTTGTCTTTTGGATGGATGTCTAAGCTCAATGAATCTAGATAAGGAGTTAGTTAGACATGTGAAGGGGACACTTGTCACATGATGACAAATTTAAATTGTGATCCATGTAAACAAGATAAATGAAAAGGATTAGATGGACAAGGACAGAGGGAAAAGGGAATTAGTTAAATAAAATAAATATTTGTTTAATTAATGAGATCATGTGAAAGAAAAATAATTAAATAAATTATAATAAATATTTATTTAATTAAATAATTAGGATAAAGATGGGAAAGGGTGGGGATAATTACATAAAAAATGAATATTTATTTAGTTAATGGGCTAAGGATAAGCTAAAGTTAGGAGTGGTTGGATAAGGTCAAATTTTAAGTGTCTACAAGAGTTAGATTAATGTTAGGATTAGGCTGATGATTACAATTATCTTTATAACTAGAGTTAGAGTTAGAGTTAAGATTAAAGCTAGAAATAAGATTAGGGTTAGAATTAGGGTTAGGTTAACAATTAAGCATAAGGTTAGGAATGAAACTAGAATTATGGTTAAGTCTAGAATTAAATTTAGGGTTATAATTATAATTTAAAACAATCCTATGGTTAGGGTTAAAAATAAGTTTACAATTACATTTGAGGTTACAATTAGACTTAGAATTAGTATTATAGCTATGTTTAGGGTTAAGGTTAAAATTACATTTACAATTAGTGTTATAATTAGAGTTCAAGATGTTGGGAATAGGATGCCATTTAATTTCAATCATAAACATATTTCATGTATCTCCTAAGTCCTTAGAAAGTGTTCCACAACACTAGGATTAGAAAGAGATTAAATTCCAATGAAATGAACATGTAAATTGACATTTGTAATTATTTCTAAATGATAGGAACATGTGGGGATGCCCAGGAAAATCTCCTACAAAATAGGAGCACATGGGGCACCCACATGGAAGGTGGAACCCATCTTGCTTAAGTTAACTGTTTGGAGAAAAAATAACACTTTAGTAATGCATGTAAAGATCCTAGAAGTTAGGGATTGATATTTACATGAGTTCAGTTCAATTCAGTTCAGTTATGGTTTAGTTATCTTCAGTTGCATGTAGTTAGTTTCAATTGAATGCTAGTTGACTTTAGTTGACTTGGAATGCATGACTAATGACTTCAATTGCATGATAGATAATAGGTGATATATTCAATTGAGTGGGGATGATCAATCATGCATAATGTTTGCATGAATTGATGGAGAGATACATTTTAGTTAACAAAGATTGACTTGGACCCACCCTGGTCGCCCAAGTTGGCATCTTGGAGTTAACACCTTTTGCATGAGAAGATATTTACAAGGCTGAGTTAAGTGGGACCATTCTTGGGCGCCAACTTTGAGGAGAAGCTTGGAAGATATTTTTTTGATCAACGATCAGTTAGGAGTTCAGTTTGGGGCACCTAAATTGAGGAGATATTGGATTTGACTTCATGTTACATGATGAAACTCTAATTGTACAAAATAGGAATAGGTTTTGAGAGGAGCTTCAAGCTCTTGTAATTGACAATTCTTTGGAGTTTATAATGCTCATTATTGTCTATTAATTGCAACAAGTTGAAGAGAGTTTTATCAGAGTTTATTGCAGGTTGTAAAGAAGAATTGTTGAAAGAAAAAAAAGCATATCAAGAAAAGGATTGATACAGTGTTATTGTAATCTTATTCTAAGGTTAAATAATATAAGCACTATTGATTCTAGTGGTGGAGTTTTTTCTCAAAAAGGTTTCTCCACATATATATTGTGTCAATTCTATCTTCTACAATCTTTTCTCTTTCTACAATTAGTAAAATGAATCTAAACAAATAATCATACACAAAGAATTTGTAACAAAGAACACTTAATTAGATCTACAATCTCATAGTTTTACAAGTTTTAAAACTACATAATTACCTCCATTTTCAACACAAGATAGGGTTACAATTAAGATTGGAATTATAATTAGGTTTACAATTAAAGTCAATGTTAGAAAGAGGTTTGAGGTTAGATTTATAATTATGGTTACAATTAGAGATAGGGCTAGGGTTACAATTATTCTTACAATTAGTGTTAATATTAGATTTCAAGTTAAGGTTAGAATTTGGTTTGGGTTTAGGTTTATGATTAGAGTTAAGTTTGGATTCAAGTTACAATAATTAGGATTAGCATTAGAATTAGCATTAGGGGTAGAAATAGGGTTATAATTTAACATATGAATAAATCAATAATTATTGAACTATTGTAGAAAATATGCATATTGCACTTATATAATAATGTTATCACTTATGTATATATTATTTAAGTAGATTTGTGTTTTGAGGACATAAATCACATTTTACTTATTTTCAAATATCTGGCTATACTTTTTCACTCAAATTAATATCCTATTTTTATTTTTTTTCCAAAACTACACATGAATGTACATAAATATAATTAATTGAATGATAATATTTGAGGTATTTTGAAATAATATTAAATATTAAATATAATAAAAATAAATGCAATTTTGTGATTAAAGAAAATTGATTTATGTGAAGATTCTAGAATTTGTCATTAAATGTTATAATGAGAATTGAATTAATGTCTTACATGTTACAATTGTGCATTTTATATAAATATTTAAAAGATATATTGTATGCTAATTAATTCATTTCCCCATCAAGTAAGTGGGAACAAAACTTCATTATCAATATCATGCTAAAAGTTAACAAATATAATAGGGTATCACATAATGCGACTTTTTTAAAATGCAATATATGGAAAACAATAAGATCCAACTTGCCAACATGAATTCAATGCCATTAATTGATTGTCTGATGTTTATCAATATCATGCTAAAAGTTAACAAATATTATAGGATAGCATATAATGAGACTTTTTTTAAATGCAATATATGGAAAACTATAAGATCCAACTTACTGATATTAATTCAATGCCATTTATTGATTGTCTGATGTTTATCAATATCATGCTAAAAATTAACAAATATGATAAGGTAGCACATAATGACTTTTAAAAAATGTAAAATATGGAAAACAATAAGATCCAACTGCTGACATTAATTCAATGCCATTAATTGATTGTCTGATGACTTGTAATAAAAGTGACACAAAATACACATAATATGTGCAGGAATGCATCTCGTGATTGTTACAATGGTTGTAGGATGGGTTAATACGTTATTTGAGTATTTTGTTTTTATTGTGTCAAATATGACACCCATTACTTAATGTTTTTTCTTGTTTACTTTGTTAGTGGCATTTATCAAGTTAATTACCTGACAATTTAATTAGTGAATCTGATTTGTCTTATATGCTTTCCTCATAAAAAGGCCTCAAAATTTTCAAGTAATCGCACACACCATTAAATTAGTTGCATTCCGTTTATATACCAACGCATCCCATGATATTTTTGCAGAGTTCAGTATTGATAACAGTCCTCACGCGTTTCTTTGTATTTACATTTATGCCAGATTTCGGTTGGAATTCTGGCAATTTATAATGGTAGTTATTAGCTCAAATGAATCAACAACCATGCTATTGACCAAAATGACAGAAATATTATTGCCGTAAAATGTCTCACTAATCTAGGGTTGTTATTTACAAAAAATAAATTAGAAATAATTCACCAAAGTCGTCATTGTTCCTGAATATTTACAATCGCCACCTCCAATATCCCAGCCCACTAAAAGCCAATATTTTATTAGCTTTGATAGTGGAAATCGACAATGTCTAATGAATCTTGAATATACCTCCAGGAATGAAAGTCATAATTTTGTAATTGTGGATATAGGTGACCAAGCCTGATCTTCGGCAAGGTAGCCATTTTCCTTATTATTGGTTTCCCTTGCACACACGAACTTGCAATGGACTAGGTACAAAAGTGATGAGAATGGAACTCTTCCAGATAACCCCTTATTTTCGGCTATTTCTTTTAACACTCTGTATAGTGTAGAATCCAACATTTTGCTGGATCCAGTACAACAGTCTACAACAGCAGGGTCATACTCAAGATAGCTTACATGGATTATCATACAAAGCCGGAGTGTCTCCAGAGGCACAGCTTGACATAAATTAAACCTTCATGTCCCTTTTTGCCAAGTGGAGTTGGGGAGAGTGGGTGAAAGTAGAGCGCAAAAAATAGGAAAATATCAGAGTTGAGGACAGATCAGGGGATATGCAGCATATCTCCTCACTGTTGACACAAAGCAAGGGACGGGCATAAAGTATCTATGTTACAACATCTAAGAAATATGGGCATGGACTAATGGCATAGTGTTTGTCCATGAAAGACCCATTGAGCAAAGCTGCTTGAGAATTCACTGGGGCATTCTCCAACTTGTCCTTCTTCTACAGTGCAATCTGATTCTTTAATGTCCTCCAGTCCTGATTCCGTGAGTAGCGTCTCCTTGTAATCAGTTCTTTCAGTGATAGGACGGTTTGTTTTGTCAATCTGATTTACACATTTAAGAGTTGTTGGATATAATCTTTTATCTCAAACTGCAGCTAGTTTACAAATAAAATTTATATGTATATACTTAACACGGGTTTATTTTTCTTTTACCTCTGACACCTGATCACAATCAATATTCAAGTCATTAATTTCCATGGCATTGGTAATGTCACTTGCAGAAGAGTTCGTTCTCATTTCTCTGGTGACCATGCATCTGTAAATTTAAATTCAGGTTAGCAAACATAAAATTGTTGAGAAAATGTTATAGATTAGCAAACAGTTCTGCACACGAAAAGTTAATTTTATGTCAGATACTATATTAAAATGCACAAACAGGACATCCAATATTTTATTGATTGGTTCAACTCATGATCTAATGCAGTCTCTTGCTAAGATCAACTTAGTCTCCAAACCAAACCAACAAGAATGGAATTATCTATTTAATTTATGACCTCAGTCATCAAGAAATAAAATTTCAAAAGATCTCATACATTACTATGAATGTATTCATGTACATATATGTGTATAGAGACGTGTGTTCAGCAAAACTTCTATACCGAGATTATGTAACACTACAGATCGTCCATTTTATGAATATTAAATGTAATCTCTTATTTTAGTTATTGATGTTCATACAAGTATAACAACGAAATAATCTTTTCTTGCAGTATAATGCACCATTTTTTCCCCAATTCTCGTTACAGGTAAAAATGAAAGAAGAAACATCCGAGTGAATGGAATTTCCTACAGGAAAATTTTCTTATTTTATACTATGTTACACAAACACGTCCACCCCTCTGACCTCTTCCCAAACCCTTTCCCCCCACTCTGGCATCCCCAAGACAGTGATGGCAGGAGATGTCCCCTGGCTGTCACCTGTCCCCAAGATTTTCAGGGAACACATCCCTGAAGTGTCTTTTTTGGAGATCCTATGTTGCTAAATTTTAGGGGAATTAAAAAAAGACAAAGGAAAAATGCCTTGCTGAAAAATTATTAATGTTTTACTGCTGCTGTACTTGAATCAATGAACATTGAATCTTGTATTTGATGCGTTATGTGAATTTCTGACCTACAGTTAAACTCGTAGAAATATGAATTTCCATTACATACTATATATATATATGCGTGCCATCACTCCTGCCATCACAAAAATAGCCTACCAAACTGCCATCCTGGAAATGCCATGGACAGTAGATTTTCTATAGTTTTTTAGTAAAATCTTGCATGTTTGATTATCTTTTGCTGATGATTTCAATGAGCTTCTTTACCCATCATCAGATTTACAGGTCATTATTTTGTTTTCTACTCCAATCCTCCCTTGTTTTATCCAGATCCAGACTCTGGTTCAGTGTGGTTTCTAGACCTGGCAAGTGCAGATATGTGATTGTGGATTTGTCCTAGATGAACACAAGAGAGCCTAGACAGAACCTGAGCGGTTACAACAATGCAAACATACTTTTTTAATAAGTTCCAGCATAGTTAGCAGAATCAGCAAGTCTTTGACAATTTTCAGTGAGTACTTGTTGGGTACTCAGCTAGTCTGAGGCCTTAAATCATGCCCACATGAAAAATGTGGATTTAACACTCCAAAATGTGGATAATTCCAGTCTCCTTGCTCATTTTTATCAATTTCTTCTTCCAAAGAGTGAACACGAGTTCTTTTTCCTGAGGATGAAAACCCTTTGGCAAGATAGTTTTAGGGACAAAAACTCTCCTAGCCATTTGAGTGATCCCATTTAGGGGTCGCCATTGTTGCTGAATGTTACAATTTCTTTGATATTTGGAGTTTTGGTGTTGTAGTTTTAAGATTTGGAGATTTTCAAAGCTGAATGTTTATATTATTTCAGTTGTGGTGTTGTGGGATTCTTTGAATAAAGATATTTGCAGTTTGGTCATGTTTCAGATTTCTTGTATGTTCCAGATTTTATGAGTAATTTGCAGAATATATGTATGTGTGAGATTAAGTATTTATTATTTAAGGAAGATCTCCAACTTTAATTTGCTGGTATATCAAATTGCTTACATTGTTGGCTGAGTGTTCTTAAGGAAATTGAACCATATACTTTACAGGTCGTATACCTCTTGTACCTGTCCGTGCATTGTATGCAGCCTAGCACAGGCTGTACAACATTAATGAGGAGCATATGCAATTACAAAAGAGTCGCAACCTTTTAATGGGTAAATATTTCAGCCCTTTTCCAGCTGCTCAGTCCAAAAGACAGCCATACAGTTCTGGGATGTATTTGCAGCCTTCTGTTGGTTATTAGTATACTGTACCAGGTCTGTCTTGGGTTGTATAGATCTGTAATCAGTCACCTCACTTCCTTTTTCAGTCATTGGTACAAGGTGACTTCATTTAGAAGCTTATTTCAGTTGATTCTTGCAATCCGTACCACTTCTTGGCTGCTAGTTGAGTCTAATTCTGTAGTACTTGATTGCTGTTCATTATTGCTGGGTATGGCAAATGAATACCAATGCTGGTAGAAAGTGCAGTTTTGCTACATTTTCAGCACGTGTCCATTTATAATCTGCTGCAATTTCTGGACAGTAGTATCAGCACTAAATTAGGCTGTTCCAAGTCACATTTCAGTTAATTCTGCCTGGCTGCTTTGGCTACTTGCCAACTATCATATCTGTGAGTTTATACTTGTGGATGCTGTTCATTTTGAGAAGAGTTAATTATTTCTGTTTATTGCCATATGGTTAGTTTCAGTATATGACTCAAAATTACCAGCTTGAGGCTCTGCTGCACATGTTATTTTGACATAAAGATTTCTCATGTAATCTAGCTGAGGATTTAAGATGATTTGCTATATTATTCCAGCTCCAAAACTCTTATATAATTATATTTATATTGTAATCTTCTATGTGGTTTACCACCAGATAGTAATTGAATTTGATATTGTAAGAAAATCCTAGATGGTTTACCACTAGATTCATTTTAAATTGCATATCATTATTCACCAGTTTGGCATTGGCCCAAGATCTGCTTGTTATCTGCCAATTTGGCATTGATTAGGTCTGCTTGTTATCTGCCAGTAGTATTGATCATATCTGCATATCTATCTTTATTTGTGAATTTGATAGCTTGCCACCAATAAGTTTGTAATTAAATGCTTATTGTCCACATCCCAGATTCCATATGCTCTCACCTTGCCCACATCGGAATCTTGGTGATTAGAAAAAACTTGGGTTTGTAATGATTTTTAATTTGGTGAAATCTAACTAACATTCCTACCAAGGACATTACAAAACACTCCTACTATCACCCCTTCAATTACAAATGCTCCTCTAATACTGATAATGGATGCAATCCAATTCAAAATAGCTAGGTCTATGAGAATAAGATAAAGATATGGCATCATGTTTGTTTAGAATCCTAGATTGGATAAGAAAGTAGGAGCTAATAGCCATTATCTTTTTTTGCAATACAGATAAAAATGAACAAAGAATTACAGCATTTTATTTGCTTTCCAACTAATATTTGCATAATACTAAGTTAACGGTCCGCCCCTTGGGGCCACTAGGTCTTGGTTCAGTGTGACTTGGGTCCAGCCCTGCTGAACCCAGGCAGACCTACGGCGAATTCCCCCCCCCTCACGTGCCCAGATGGTGTATTTCAATTTTTTTTGACTTTTTTTTGACATAAAAATATTAAATAAAGCCCCTCCAACCCTAAAATTATGTATTCCATGAAGGTTTGTGTGGCTTTGAAGGTCTTAATTTGGGTCTTATTCTGAATGCAAAATGATGTGCGCCCCCCGAATCCTACAAGGGGCGCTGCTCCTCAACCCTATTGGGGGCATTGCCTCCAAATCCCCATGAGGAGCATTGCCCCTCAACCCCATTGGGGGAGTTGCCCCCAGACCCCCACAAGGGGCATTGCCCCCAAACCCTTGTGAGGGGCACTGCCCCTCAACTCCATTTGGGGCATTGTCCCCAAACTCCCATTGAATTCATTTGATTTGTCATATACTCTCGAAGTCCAAGTTAAAAGTTTTCCTACAAGTCTTCATCTATAATATCATCATCCAATTGGACAATCTTCCCCAATCCTTACCTACAAGGAGAAATGCAGCAATGTAGTTAATTTTAATATATAATATATATCATGACATTCGAGTTTGACTAATTGACATTCTGTTTTTTATTTTTATTTTTATGGTGGTTTTGTTTATTATACAATATATGATGCTATGTGTGTTATTTTGAACTTAATTAC
Organism: Sequoia sempervirens; assembly: GCA_007258455.2. NCBI lineage: Eukaryota > Viridiplantae > Streptophyta > Pinopsida > Cupressales > Cupressaceae > Sequoia > Sequoia sempervirens. The sequence continues at coordinate 62,397 of VDFB02278249.1, read as the reverse complement.
TATTGTAAATATGTATATATTTTTTATTTTTATATATTTTTGTAAGGACGAACTCAAAACAAACCCAACCCCAATTTTTTTTTTTGATTGAATCTATGAACCGAACCCTCGAACCCGAACCCAAACCAATAACTTATGCATAATAAGGTCTTAAAGTTAAAAAGTATCAGGCAATCAATGATGAGATGTACCTATGCCATGAAAGTTCACAAGGTATCAACCAAAAAACTTATAAAATTATATATACTAACAAAGTGCATATCCATGCTAAATCCAACTCACGAAGTCTCAATAAAAATATCATAATTACAAAAAAGTTCATTGGAGTGAAGGCATATCTCAACCACCAAATAAAAACACCAAACATCACCCAAAACAAAAATAAATTAACCATAATTAAGCTAGGTTGTCATAGCCAACACAATGCCTCTACTGCATCCTATCCTCATCTCCACATTTGGCTGAAATCTTGGCTCCAACACCAACCATGATCCTTCCTCACGAGCTCATCTCAAGTGGTTGATGAAAAGATACTGTTTAAAATTTGCAGTAATCTCATTAGTTCACAAACCCTGCTCAAAACATAATAAATGTTACTATATAGTTGATCAACTGAGAGATCTTGTCCATCCTTAGTTCCATAGAGATCTACTTCCTAGACATACTTGTAGAGGGTGTCAAAATCCTCCTGCTTTCCCACAGTTGCAATACAATTTTTCTGCTCAATTAGGCTGTTAAATTTGATATTGTTGGATACCAACTTCTTCAGTTCAAAGATATCTTAGATTCAATCTATCGATGTGCCCCTAATTGACCACTAGGACAATGTTATCAACTCTAGTCCAGTTAAAATTGTTGGGATTTCCTTTGGAAGTACCATGGGCAAAGGCAGCTGCAAAAGAGGGAAAAATCTAATTTTTAATGAAAGATACACTAGCAGCTAGGCATTTCAGTTCTTCTGATGCAATCATGGAAAAATGGTTCAATGAAGGATTATCCAACCATGCAACCAAATAAAACAACATGAACTTTATTCATTCACAATCAAGAATGAATTACAACCTACCACACTGGGCTTACAACACGCTAAGCCACAACCATTTGATTACAAATGAGCACATTATTTGCAAACTATAGAATTCGAATGATATTGCAATACAATGCCAATGGCAAGCTAACTACCGACCTATCTTCTTGAAGCTTGACTGCCTTCAAATGATCATGATAAATGTGTATGTAGAAGCTCCTAGCCTTAGGAATGATTCTTGTCAGCCACAAGCTAATACAAAACATGATGCCAAGTGAAACATGTTGTCGACCAAATGTGTAGATGGTATCTTTTGGACTAAATGCAGTGATGATGGATAAATGTATCTAGATGCAATTCATACAATAAGTTCTCCTCGGTCTAATAAGTCTAGAAACATGTTTCTTTGTTGCTGCACACTTTGGAAAAATGCCACAAACCTCAAACAATGAAAGTGGATATTATTCTGTTATGCCAAGGAATGAGTCAGAAATTGGATTATGTCTTTGCGGAGATCAAAATCTTCTAGAAATTGGATGTGGCATTGTAGGCTTAGTGTAGAACAGAACATCTATTCCCAACCGCAAGGTGAAATATGCAATTGCACTGAAATGCAAAAGGATTTGTAGTGACTAGGCTCCAATGTTATTAAAAACCTGCAAACAAAGAAAGTAAGAAAATATTTTTGGGTGATGCGAGATTTCCCTTGCATCCTAGGATGCTCTTACATCTTCTTCTTTAATGCCTTTCTTTTAATGAGCAAGGCAGCCCTAGGGCTTTCAATATTCCAAGCTCTATTAACTTTGTTCACCACCACAACTGAAATAGTAATTGATTATCGTTATTTGTTATTAAAACAAAGGAGAGAAATACTCCTTATATAATAAGTTACAAGACGATGTTTCTAAAAAGAAATAGTTTTGAACTAAAGTGAACAAAAACAATAAATTGGAAGTTGCTAAAACTATCTAAAGCAAACTAAGTTAATTGAAAGTAAAGTAGCAACTAACCAATAACTAAGATGACCATTAAATATTAAAATAATATTTTAATACCCTCCCTGAATGGTGATTCTACTAACTTAAACCAAGTCTACCCATAATCTGATGGTCTTTTGGCCATGAATGCATAAAAGGCAGACTCCTTCTGCTCAATATGCTCTGCAACATGGGCACTCTGCTGAGACCCTTCCTGGTTGGATTTTTGATCAGCCAACTGCTTCTTGCAATGTTCCTTCATATGGCCAGTCTTACCACAGTAATGGCATGTGAAAGATTTCTTAGAGCTATCCTCCGATTTTCCTTGTCCTTTCTGCTAAGTGGGCTTGCCTTTGCCATTGTCTCTGGTAGTAAACGCTTGTTCAACACTGGGAGTGTCGTTGCTACTCCCAAACTACTTCTTCCACCTATCCTACTACAAGAGTTTGTTGCACAATTCATCAAACTTCAGGTCAACATTGGTGGTCGTTGCTACTCCCAAACTACTTCTTCCACCTATCCTGCTACAAGAGTTTGTTGCACAATTCATCAAACTTCAGGTCAACATTGGTGGAGGTAAAGTTGAGAGTTTCGATGAAGAGCTTGTATGATCATGGCAAGTTTTTTAGCATAATGACCACCATATCCTCCTCTTCCATCTTGCGACCAATGGCCTCCAATTGATTGCGAATGTCTTTGATCTTCATCAGGTGATCTTGCAAAGACATCTTGTCATCTATCATAATGGGAAACAACATATTCTTAAGGAAGAACACCCTGCCCTTGTCTTAGGTTTCATGAAGATATTTCCAATTCTCTGCAACAGTTTTACCAAATGGTATTTCTGGTAGCATCTCATTAGTGACTGATAACTTAAGAAGCATAAACGCCTCCCGATTACTTCCATTATACTTGTCCTGGCCCTTTCTATAGTGGAATGATGAGCTTTTGTACCCAAAACAAGGGAATCCAAACACCTGTACTCGAAGATGGTGAGTCACCATCCTCTGCTTCCATGTGTTGTAGTTTTTACCATTGAACCTCTGGCTATTTTCCAACATGATATTGGTCAAAGATACCATCCCTCTCATTTTCCAAAAACATGAAAAACGAGGTAATCAGCTACACGAATCCCAAGGCAACCAACTAGTCCCACAATTTTGTAAAAAATCGCCAAAAAATCAAAGGATCAGAAACCCACGATATTGTCCAAAAATTGAGGAAAAAATTATGCAAAGACACGAGACAAATTTTTCAAAAAATCCGTCGAAAAGGAAGACTTCGCCCCGAGACCCTAGGTGGCAGAAAAGGCATGAATTTCCAAAAATTCATCAAAAAAATAGGGCACAATTTTTTTTTCAAAAAAAAAAAAATTTCAAAAACCTTGCAGCTTCAGGCACAAATTTATGAGAAATTAGGCAAAACCCTAGCATGATTTTTGGTTGCAGAAGCTGGTCGCAACAGTCATGATTTTCAGAGAGCCCACAAACAAAAAAAATCGCCCAAACGCTACCACAGGTCACAATATTTTTTAATTCAGAAATCTCAGACTCCAAAAATCACGATTTCTTCAAGTCATGGGTAGAAATAAAATAGCAAAAAGGCCTACAAAAGCCGTCGCTCAAAAAACCCAAACGCCAAAAACTCGCTCGCAATTATAGACATGAAAATTCAGACACAAAACTCGTGCAGGAACGCGGTCCCCAAAGGTCAAGATTTTCACAGGATCTGAAGCGTGCACATTAGGAATAGAGACACTTAGGAACAATGAACACATCACGATTTGTCTTCACAACCACCGAAACCTGCGATTTCTAATAAGAATCCGCCCACAAAACAGGTCGCAAAAACCCTCATGTTTTCAGCAAATAAACCCGCGTTTTTTTCTTCTTCTGAAAACCGTCGGTTTTCAGGTAATTAAAAACCCACAAATTTTTCCTTTAAAAAATCCACGATTTAGAGAGAAATAAACCCTCAATTTTTATTCAAAAATCGGGAAAAAACAAGCCATGAATTTTGTCACAAAATTGTCAAAAACCCTAGATGCTCAAAAAAAAAATTCTTGCAATTTTTAACAATTGAGCAAACCTTCAATTTTAATCAAAAAATCGAACAAAAACATCTAAAAAATTTTCCAAAAATTTCTTAGGAAAACACAAATTTTTATTACCAAAAATTAACCTAGCTCTGGTACCACGAAATGGTAATTGATTATTGTTATTCGTTATTAAAACAAAGGAGAGGAATACACCTTATATAATAAATTACAAGACGATGTTTCTAAAAGGAAACAGCCATGAATTAAAGTGAATAAAAACAATAAACTGAAAGTAAACTAGCAACTAACTAACAACCAAGATGACCATTAAATTAAAATATTATAATAATACTTTAATAACAACATTATAGAAAAGTGTGCCTAGGTCTGATCAAGATGAAACAAAATGTTTACTACAAGGAATTCTTCAATCATGATTACCAATTTGAGAGTAATAACCTAGATTTTAAAATTACTTAATAAAGGCACCTCTAGAAGGGTAGGAGAGGTGCCCTACAAACCACTCTATCTATGACTTCCCCCTGTCATAGCATGGCTTCTTAGCAAAGTGGGTGGGAGAGTGTAGGAAGCCTTCTTTAATTTCTATGAGCCATGTAATGAGAAAAGAGAAAATGTGTTCTACCCAAAACCAAAAAAATACCACAGTAAGGTACCTCACACTAAAATGCTAAGGGCAAGAAAGTAAAAAAACAGCAACCTGAAACCAAAAGGAGACTAGAAAATATCCCACATACACCACACATGTTGAGGAAAGACCTATAGGAAGCCAATATAGGTTTTATTTTACAATTCTTGACTATACAAATGGAGTCTTCTGTGACAGATAGAAGTGGCATAACATTTTTATCATGCACCCAAATGCAAAGCCAAATGAAAACAGAAGGAACGAAATTAGAGGAAATAGAAGAATGACGGTCGAGAGTAGTATCATAGGAAAGCCCATGAAATTTCAAAACATTCTATAGCTGCCACTTCCTAATGGAGCAACTGGGCTGAAATGTAAAAGGTTACTGGGATTATCAGGGGTGTGGTGGCAGCTGCATGATTTGAAAATTCAAATCATAGGTGGGCACCCCACTATAAAATTCACAGCTATTTAGACCCATCACATTGATTATATTCCATTCCTAGATAGAGGATAGTCCTGTGGGTTCCCTGTAGCATGGACTTCGCTGCATTTATGCTACAATTTGCTTCTCATTAACAATAATATCGCAGCCTTCTTTAAGACTTTCTATGGGGCCATCAAAGACAACTTCCTTGGTTTCAACACCCTAGAAAGGGGGAAGGGGAAAGAGAGGACAGCATGCTTGGCAAGTAAATTAGCTGCCAGCTTGTTTTCCCTCATAACAAAATTAACTTCAAAATATAAAAAGATGTGGCCATGTTACCTAGAATTGATAAGAAAAATTGCACCTGTTTTTTTATTCTAATCCAAGGAGTCCGATGGATCAATGTGATCTCTTACAATTATCAGTTCATGATCTTCATAAATGGATCAAGGTTTACCTTTCGCATCCATCTTCCTCACATGAATACCCTGAGGAAGAAAGCCAATCCACATCAATCAAGTTTGATTTGGTTAAGCCATCTCCTATTCCTTGTTGATCACTCTGAAAAAGCCTTTCACTAGTAGGAGGTTGATTCTCACTACAATCACAATGTGGTTTCCTGCGACTTGCTAATGGCATAAATCTGAAAAATAATAATGAAATTTGTCAGCATAGATACTAAACAAGTCATAGATTCATTCAGTTACAAAAAGCTAACTAAAATACGATGCAACAACATGGATATAAATAGTGAGGTTCAAAATGTCAACAAATATTGCACCTTAAAAATGCATCTTTGCAGTCATTCAATACCCCAAGTATATGCATGTTTGATCTTCGTCCCTATCTGGGTTCATGAATTTTGACAGTAGTAAATGTATAATATAATTTAAAGCTCGCACTCTAGCTATGGTACACAATCAGTTTCTAAACCATATGGTGATCCACTTGACATAAACATTTTATCATTCTGTAGGACCAAAAGGGTAAGGAGGAAAATGATCAAGAAACAAAAAAATTCATAGCAAATTTGTTACATTCTTCTTCTATGTTTTGGGTCTATGGTTTTCATAAATGTATCAAAGGCAATTAAATCCATTAGAAATAATCAGATTTAGTATCGGTGTCTTCATTAGGAAGAGACGTTCAAAAGGAGAAACCATACATCAGACAGAGAGTGCACCAACATTGAACAGTTTTTTCAAGTTTTACTATCTGGAAATATTCCCCCACATAACTGTTGCACATTTCTCAAGGAATGTTTTGTCTTGTGACCATAAGTTTTCCAAACTTCATAATTTTGAAATGACACTTAAAGCTGAAGCACAAACTGCAAATTACAATCCCAGGACTGGAAAAGAATAAGCAACTTCATAAACAGGAATTTCAACTAAGGAAAAATCCCTTTTAAAATAATAAACAAAATTTCAAACTGAGAACAAAAACTTCAAAAATCAAATACTATGTCAACATGGACTCTTCATTGTCAAGTCACTTCAGAATCCTAGCTAATTTCTTCCAAAAATTTTAACAATTTTTTAACTCCTCAAAAACTGAAAATGCAAGATTGAAGAAGAGTATATAATTCATAGACATTTTCTTATGGTAAACATTCCTCATACATGTAACAATAGGTGACACACTAGTGTGATAAAAAATCGTGAATAAACGAGGATCATACCGGTACCTAAAATCAAAACATCCCATCTTCTATAATCTCACTTTCCTATATTCAGTTTTCACAGGAAAATACACAATCATACTATATTGGGGGATAAAATTTTCCAAATTTTAGGTTTGCATAGTGATGGTAATAGTCATAACCAATAAGAAAAATAATCATTTTCTGGATTCCGATTCATAGGTTAAATGACAACAATAATAGTGGAGGTAGTATTGCACAGAACAATATTAGCAAGAAAAAGGAAAATTAATCTCCTCCCCCAGAAGGGTATGCCAAATTAAACTTTGATGGGGCTGCAAAAAAGGCAATCCTGGATTAGCTGGCAGAGGTTTCGTGATCTGAAACTCAAGTAGTGTTTGATTTATGGCGGTTCTCTCTTCTTTGGAATCTGCCCTAATAACAAACAAAAACGGGAAGCTCTAATAGATGGTTGTGGAGCCACAAGCAGCATCTTCCAAAAGCTGTCCAAGCTGATAGTGGTAGGTGACTCACTAATAGTAATCAGTGCTTTACGGAAGGACATGAGTTAAAGTTGGAAGTTGAATTAGTATGTAGACTGTATGTCTCCATTTTAATCAATTTGTGTTTATGGACAAAGTTCCAATTCATATCTCCATACCTACCAATCTGTTAGAATTAGCAAAGGTTTCAAAAATTCGAAGTGTGGGGCGTTTCTAGTCGTATCTCTACATGTCCAGAGGTTGTCAAACTTTTTGAGTTCATCATACTGGCATGCCTTTTTGTCTAAGTCCGACTTCTTCTTGGTTGCCACCTAACTTTCTAACATTACCATAATGGCATACCTTTCTGCACAACTCTGCTTCTCCTCAATTCCTGTTGAGGTTTCAGATTTTTTCATCATGACATACCTTTCCAACAAACTCCACTCTTTGCTTTCCCCTTATTGAGTTTTGGACTTCTACCTACAAAAATGCCTTCCCCTGACTCCCTAACTCACAACCTATGGCATCCATCATGTAGTATCCCCAAACCCCAAACTCCAATATTCCCACCTATTTACATTATTCAGCTCACCTACCCACCAATATGACACATAAGTGCCATTAATGCCAAATTTAAGCATGCAACTTCTCTAGAAGGGTTTTTCTACCTAAAAACATCATTTAAACTTCTTGCCAAAGCTGGATTTTGGACTTAAAATGGTTGAAGCTTAGACTCAAAATTTGTTCAATGACTTTTCAAAAGCATACACCTCAAATCCTCTTACAATCCAAGATAGCCCATAACCTTCATCCTAATTCCAATAATCTTTTATTTCAACCAGCTAGGAGTACCTTGCCGATGTCAATGCCCCAAGCGATTTTCACTACCTTCAGGAACTGATCACACGGGAACATTGTCATGGCCCAATGTTGAGGCTGAAGCTTCTTAGTCGATAAAGAGTGGTCTTGTAAGCATGGCAATAGGTAAAAGGGGTGCAGAATCACATGTACATGTGGCTTGAAGGATGATAATGGCCATGTTTCATCAATCCGATGGTTGAGGTTTCTTTGCCACTTCAAAGGTTTTTGTGAGCTCTTTTCCACCTTGCACACAAAAATCAAAGAACACCATTACTATTGATGATGTCAAGAGTAGACGATGGAAAATCTCTTCCCAAGGCCATACAAATATGCTAAAGGAGATATATTTCAGGATTTTCATTACTCTGGTATTATTGTCCATTCTCAAAGCCGAAACACTCCCTAGCCGACATTGTTCTACGCGCTAGTGTTCAAATAGTCAAATCCAAGAAAGAAAACACTCAGATTTGCAAAGACAGAAGGACAAAAACCATCTGGTTGCCCAAGCACAAGAACGGAATCCCTTTTACCTGGCAGGACAATCACCCAAAGATCACATATCTTTGGTTGTATCAAGTTGCACAACATTCCAATTGTCGTGGGAGCAAGCACTATATTCGTATATTTGTTATAGGTGTTGTTGCAATGTTGTAATGTATTTTAGAACAGTAATATAGGAAATGCCCTCTTATTTATCTTGCATATTTGTGAGTCCAATTTATAATATGGGTGTTAATGTATTGTGGGATGTGAAGAAACCCAAGTTATTAATGCAGATGTGTAGATGTTGAATAGATTTTTGGGTCTCAACCAAACCTAGGTAAAATACATAAATCCGAAAATCTATTTGCTGGGTTTGTTAGAGCTAGTTAAAATAACTAAACCTGGTTGTTGTGTAAACATCGACAAGATTTAAAGCTTTTACCAGATCTGATTAAAATATATAAATATGAAGTTGTATTCCAGTTTTATTTGTGAATATATGGTTAATGTATGAATATAAATGAAATTTGGATTTTTTGTTAGATTGGATTACAGTACTGCTGATAGCATATAAGCCCTTGCAAATCTCATTGCCCCATAAATATAGTTTAGCCATGTTTTTACAATCTGCAAGGCATCATTTGTTAGTAGGCAGCAGGCCACTAAGTATGCATATCTATGATTAAAGTTCATGGTAGCATACAGAAAGTTGGAAGTATTGATTGCACTTTGCATGACACTTTAATGCCACTGTGTATGGTGATGGCAAAGGAATGTGCTATTATAAAGAATAGTGTTTGATGTTTTCTCTATCATTGGTATTGGTAGTGGCAATAGCCAATAGGGCTTGAGCATCAGTAATTTGGTCTTTGGTTTAGGGTTAGGTTCCTAGTTTGGTACAGAGAGTTAGGGTAATTTGATCTCTGCAATGTTTTTCTTCCTACCAAGACCCAGCAGCCCTAGGTTTTGTTAAAGGTGTTTTGGGAGACCAAACTCTAATGGAAGGTCATCAATTCATAGCAGCTCTCCATGGGGATTTTATCTCTAATCTTGCTTATTATCTCCTGGATGCTGAAATTTCAAATTAACCTATGGCTCCTTAAAATCTTCCTTCCAAACCAATTTTCCAGCATTATGGTTCAGCATATTGGTATGGAGGTTGGTTAGAAGATGCAAGCCATATCAACATAAGGTGTTGGCTCGGATTCGACTCCGTCTTTGTGGCTGGATCTGTTGAGCATGCTTCAGGAGTTGCAAAGCAAGGTAAGGGTTCTATGAGCTTATTACAAGGGTGTTGGAAAAGTATTAGCTGGTCTACATGCCCATCATGTTCATGGTGTCTTGAAATTGGCAATGATTTCACTATACTGTTTATTTGTGGCCCTACCATTCACAAATCCAGGTGCAAGCAACAGATAAGCTATGCAATTTATTTCACATCTCTAGCTAGAAATTGCAGGGGAAGATCAGTGATTGAGAATTTGCCATGGGTTGAGCAGGTGATTGACATTGACCATGCTTTGCCAAGTGGCAGGGAACACTGGGGGGTCATCTAAGTGACATGTCTTTATGTTAATTTATCGTTTGGAATCAGTGTTCTGGGTATTCCTTTTTCTGCAGTTTGAGTTCCAATGGCAATTTTAACACTCTCATCTATGGATATGCAATCTAGTGCACTAGCATTGTCATGTAATTTGGTGACTGGTAGCTGCTAATTAAAAAAGAATTTTGATAGTTACAATGCATTGTATCCAAGGGTTTTATGTAAACATTTTTATTTCAAGGGGGGGCCAGTTAATTTATCTTAAAAAGTAATCATTTGCTCAAGAGTTGAATGTAATTAGTAACCCTTTGTTTTCCCTAGATCAAAAGTATGTTTAGAATTCATTCTCACAACTTGCAATTGTGGCCAAGAGTTTGAGGGATAAATATTGCTACACACAAGTGAAGATTTGATCTTTGATAGAGAAATTAACTTGTTTGTTGATTTTTCAGTTCCTGAATATGACCAGACATCTAGTGTAATGGGGTTAAAACAAAAGCACTTGAGTATATAATACCCTTTCTCAAAAAATGGAAATACTTAATACACTTTCCTTAAGCAATAGTCTCACAGTTTCACTTTTGAGCAACATAGAAAAGATTCATAACTAGTTACCTTGAATAAGAATTTCCATCTTTTATCCTTTGATAATCTGAAAGGGAATCTTCTGTGCAAGTTACATCTGATTCTTGGAGAGACCTTTCAGTCAATGGCATTTTGGCCTTCAAAGGGTTATCTGTAGCAGTTGAATTTGTGGACATAGAGGCAGCATTTTGCCAAAGAATATTGCCATCTGATAAACACCTCTTAAAATCTGACCTGTACAAAACAAAGGGTTTTTTGGTCAATCAAATTTTGTGCCCACAAAGAAGAAGATGATGAGCACAATAGAGAAATACAAACAATATACCAAGATGAAAAATAGCAAGTTATCTCTGGCAGCTAAATATTCTATATTACAATTTTAAAAACTCTAATGGCACAGACATGACATCATATTGTTATTATCTTTTCTGAGAAAAGTATTCCAATAAACATACTCATTTTCGCCTAGACATTAGAAAGCCCCTAATGATGTTTACCATGAATAATTTGTTCAGGCTGCTCGTTTACCTTTACCATTCATCCAGACATTGCACAGGATTATATTCTATAATTTATAGAACATGGGATGCAACAAAATAATGATCTTTTAGCAGGTTGTTCGACTTACTAAATGGATACTCTTGTGCCCCTTGGTGATTGTGATAACCTACCACATGATGATGATGCAAAAGAGCAGCTTGATGATTTGGCAAGTCTTGATAGTTGTGATGATATTCAGGCTTCTCCTAATGCCCCTTATGCTTCCTCAAAGATATCCATTGATTATTTGGCTTCTATGACTCCTAATCTAAACTCAAAGGCTTCATTTTCTTTATTTTCAAGTCACTATCCTGAGGATGAGAATTCTTGCATTCCAACATTAGTAGATTCATCTACAAGTGTTCATATTCAAACATCTTGTGTGGACACATCATTATGGGATGGTAAGTATAGTTGGATCATGGATGACATATATTGAGATCACATCTCCATATCTTGTTGCTTCATGTGTTTCTTTGTAGCAGGTACATCATAGTCTTCTAGATTTGGTACATTGGGATGAGTACATGATAGATATTACAGGTTTGTTTTGTGAGTTCCATCTTGTAGACTTGGAGGACACACTTGAGGATGTTCATCTCCTCTTTGATGATAGTCCCATCATAGTTGTTGTCACACTATCTTCATCTTTGGATCTTGTTCTTAATTCATCTCTACATGGTCCTAGTTTGTCACCTTCTTCATTTATTGGGCTTGTACCTAATTTGATTGTGGCATATTGACATGGTGACAATTGAGTAGAGTTCAGAGACATCATCACACATCATGATTGTTCTTCCTTCTTGGGAAGACATAATGCATCTATACTTGGTTTTGTTTCTTTGCAAGGGGAGGAACATTGTTCGACATTCTTGGGTTTTCATTGTCATCCTGTGTTAAGCATCCACCATCACTGCAAGAGATTACACTTTGTTGGAGGAACATAATCTCTCTTTTTCTCTCCTATAGGGGAAACATTGATTGTACATTGGCGATAGAAGTAATCCTTGGGGATTGTGTTGAGTCCTTTCACTTGTACATGTTCGTTTGCATCTTTTCTCTCTTTTAGAGAGGGATTTTTATTTTGCAAGTTTTTTCCTTTACTCTGCTTGTTGGAGATTTGTTTGTAGATAGATTCCTAACATGGCCTTGTAGCTAGGACCTATCCTTGCATCTTCACATGTTTTATCATTCTCCCTAAGTTGCATTTACAGGGGGTGTTGGTGTGAACAAGGTATGTTACCTAACTAGTTTTATATTAGGCCCTATTCATGCTTGGAGACTTAAGCTTACTCAAGTCATTTTACTCTGTGTCTCATACCATAGGATTAAGACACTTTTCATGATCTTAAGCTATCCTAGGGTTTCATCCTTGTCTTTATAACAAAAGTTTCCTTATTGAATATTGTATCAATTTCATTATGCATCTAATGAATTCTCTAGCTCCAAAGCATTTCCATTGCTTCTTTATTGTGTGGAAGGTTGTTTTAGACTTTTAGTTGCAAGTGATCCTTGGGTTCCTATGGGGTTGAACAACAACTCTCACAAATATATTGATCACATCGTTTGAGGGTCAAATGAATAACCCTCAACCACTTAGCCAATCAAAGTGCACAAGCATATATATATATATTCAAAACTGGAAAATATGACATTCTACATTAATTTCTTAGGAAAATTAGTATATCAAGTTCTTGGAAGAATTACAAAAACACCACTCCATCTTCTCACTTATCGTCAATAAAAGGAAGCGAAATTGATCAATTTTATTGCTTGGCTAGAACATTTCATTGCAAATTTTGCCTTAATTTGGAGTCCCTTGATGATGTATTTGATTCCATCCTAGACCCACTTGTATTTGTTATCCATCCTCATGAAAATACCATATCAACTTATACCAAACTGAAATTTGCACCTTTTAGTAACTTGAATTTCCATACCCTTTTTCACCCAACCCAACAGGTATGGATGAAGATGCTCAATTGTTTTTAAACCCTTTCTAACAAGATCGGCTGAAATTAAATTTCATTGAGAACCAATCTCTACATGTACACTTACTCTTGTCTTCTTGAGTTGTAGTTTGCAAGCAAAGAGGTTGTTCATCTATTCAAATTCTTTTTCTAAATTGATGGTTTTTGTGGTTATGCAACCAAGCCTTTCATCTACAACTAAACTTCCCTCAATCTCTACCTCTTTTTGAATGGCGACCATAGGCTACTTGGAGTCCTTTTTGGTTTTATTTTTTTAGTGCAATTCCAAATGCAACTTCCAACACTTAGCATCAATTTTACCAATAATATTGCAATTACTATAACAATTCTTTGATTTCCAATGATGTATGTAGTCAGTGTACAATGGCTATTATTATGTTTGAATAATATTCGTTATCCAACTATCTATTAATTGTTTGTATAAATTGGTTGTTAGATTCGGGTAGTTATAAGCGACGGTTGGATGATGGTTGTGTTCCTCTTGGCAATCATCAGTTCTTTTAATAGATTGTGTATCATCAAGTGGTATGATCTAGTCAGACCAAATTTGATCCTTGGTTGACCATCTTTGGTCTTCTGTAATAATTTCATGTGTGAATATTGATATATTTTACTCTTGTATCTAGTATGCATTGTCGTCTCTATTATTAATTCATGTATTTATTTTATTAGATAGTGCAGTAAACATTTGGCGCTGTTGCCTTACAAGAAATTGAATCCAATATAAGAGATTCATGCCCTTAGATCCCAATAAAGGCGGGGAGAGATCACAAGGTGGTAAAGACCAAGAGATCATGCAATCTTTAAGGATCATAGAGCAAAGGGAACAAAGAAGAAGATTACAAGAAACACTTGAGGAAAATACAACCATGCAATTTCCAAGTAGGAGCCCTTCCTGAGAACATAGTCAAGTTGAAAAGTCAAGACAACCTTCTCTAGGCGAGGGAAGTTAGGAGACGAAGTCACATTCCTTCACACAATTGCATGAGAGTAGCCTTCGAGGCATTGATAGGTTGTCAATCAAAGGAGAAGAAGTCGAGCCAAGGGTGTATAAAAGAAAATTTAAAGGCGAGACAAGTGCACAGAAGGTTGAAGCCGAGGGAAGAGTTGAGGATTCCTACATGGTCAAGAGTGTGAGAGAGAAACCGAAATGTTTGAATCAAAACCCACTAGCAAGCAAATTCGAGGCACCAGGTTTGCATCAAAATAAAATCATGGTAAGCATTGTAAGACCTGTGAAACAATCTGGACAAAAAATGGGCAAAATGATAAAGCAATTTGGCTACAATATTTTCCAACCACCTTGTGAGGTGTAGCAATTTCCTAGTATACAAAAATTGACCAAGCCTCTCAAAATACATGGGATAGATTAAAGAAAATCTTCAAAGAAGAGTTTAAATTGCTTCATGATGATAATAAAATAGTAGCAAAAATTCACAATACAAAACAAGGTAAGCACAAAAAAGTATGAGCTTATATTCAAACTTAAAGAATTGCTTGTACAGTTGGAAACAAAACCAATCAAAATGAAGATATAAAGTACCACCCTCTTCCTATTCAAAAGCCTACAATCAGAAAATGGACATAGAAAGTGAAGATATAATATCCTCGCATAGTAAAGAAAAATGAAGGTAGTACCACCCTCTTCCTATTTAGAAGCCTACAATCAGGAAATGGACATAGAAAGTGAAGATATAATATCCTCGCATAGTAAAAGAAAAAAAAAGGAAGAGAGAATTTCAGATGACAATAGTGACAATGAATCGGGAACAATACAAGTATTGCAAAGGGACATCTCTGAATGATGAAATAATTGGAGGAGAAAGAAACCAACAAAGAAACTAACAAACTATGGCGTACTAAGTGCAAAATTGAGGGGCACACAAAAGATAACTATCCTAGAAAGATGTTTTGTGAGATTTTCCAAGTTATGGGTCATTCACTAAAAGAGAGCCCATACAATTTAAAGACTAGGAGTACACAAGCACTCTTTTTTCAAGGAGAGGAGTCCACTCCAGCAAAGCTATAGAATGCAGCTCCAGGTAGTTATTGAAATCAAAGATGAGGTCAAAGCCAAATACAATATGACCCCAAAGGAGGCCCTATCATACAATGTCAACAATGTAGTGAATGGGGACACTTTGTGAGGGACTGGTAGAAGAAGCAAGACAAAGTGCAATTATTGTGCAAATGGTGTGGACTTGGAGACCGTGAAGACATTGGATGTCCAAAGCAAAAGGCTAGTGTCAACATGATTGATGTAAGGTATAATGAAGTATTGGTTGTGTTGTGACCTTTTTCACACATCGCCCCATTGCAAATGGGGACCACCTAATTTTTGCTTCGTTTAGAACTTTTGGCTTGTTTTTAGTTAGTTTTCCTGTTGTCCTTCTCTCTCTTTCTGTCTCTTTTTGTTGTCCGCTTTCCGAGGATGTGCCCGTTTGTGACCTTAAACGCGAAATTTTGGCCAAGTCGGTAAAATTAGGGTTTTGAACTTTCTAACCAATTTGTGATCAAGTGAGATGAATAAATTGAAAACAGAGATTAACATCGGTGTTAGTATGCTTCCAGTAGGTTTCCACTGAAATTTCATCAGATTCCGACAACTTACTATTTTTAGCAAGTGTGCAATTCCTGGTATTCCGTCAGCATTCTTGAAATTCCGACAGGCATGCTGCATTCAGAACATATCAAGCTAGTCACTGGCAAAATTTGAGCTGAAACGGGCAACTTACTATTTTTAGCAGTTCAGCTTCAGGTGCAAATTTCAAGGTCTATACGCGAAGTTTTTCAATGCATGTTGGAAGATTCCTTCTGGGTTTTCAGAGACCTTCGCGATGGTGTAACATGCAAAGTGAGATAACGACTTTCAGAGTTTAGCCTTCGAAGGCTATTTTTAGGGTTTTTGCATGTCAGGGTTTTCTTTGCATGTCTGCGTATTCCTTATGGGTTTTTCGAGAGCTTTGCAGTGATGTGACATGCAAACGGAGATAATCACTTATTCAGGAACTTACTATTTTTAGCAGATGCATTCCAGCAGCCGCCTCCCAGCACTTCAGAATCACAAACTAATCGCAATGCAACATAAACGAGGACAAATGGAGATCGTTTGATACGCATGCAAGTCAAATTAGGGTTTCCAGCTTCGGGACCCAAAAGAGGGGTAAAAAGTCAAAATTTTCGAAAACCAGTGTATCCCACTTCGATCAGCATCTTTCGAGCTATCCGCTGGTAAAATTTGAGGGCAAACAGAGCACTTACTATTTATAGTAAGTCGTTTCAGAAACTGGCTAAAAATAGTAAACCAGTAGCAAGCGCCAGTGTCAATGGACAGGTCACCCGATGAGGAGCATGCCAGTTGAATTTCAAGTCAAACGGAGTTGTGGAGGTATCAAAAACAAGCAGTTACTATAAATAGCAAACCAACTTCAGAAATGGGCTAAAAATAGCAGGCCAGCTCAGAATAGCAATGTGAACAGGCTGACAAGGCCATGAAGATCCAGTGGTTAAAATTTCAAATCAATCCGAGCTTCAGAGATATAAATTAGAGGACTTACTATAAATAGCAGGGCACGGAGAAGTTGGCAGAAGGAAAGACAAATTCTAAGGCAAAAAGATATCCTCCTGCCCAGCCCAAATGCGCCCTCACAAGCAAAAGGATAAAAAAAATTTCTAAGTGATGAAGTAAATCCACCTCCTACCCTCATATGCGCCCAAGCTAAAGATGCAACTGGAGAAAAAATTCTAAATATGAAAGTTCCTGCTCCACATGAGAAATGCGCCCACTTTAAGGAGGTTGATAGAAAAATATTCTAAGGCATAAGTTCATTCACCTCATGCCTCCATTTGCGCCCTCTTCAAGTAGATGATTTGAAAAAATCTCTAAGTGTCAAGCTTCATCCTTCACCATAGGCAAAATGTGCCCATGCTATAAGCAAGTCAAAAAGTCAACATGTGTTATCCTCCTCAAGGTGCCAAATGCGCCCAAGTTCATAAGGGGTCCATGGTGGTCAAAGGTGGCGTTGAAGTTTCATTCTCCCTCATACATGATATGCGCCCAGCCTAGCTAAGAAGAAGACAAACTTCATCCACCTCACTATAAGAAATGCGCCCAAGATTAGCAAAGAAGAAAAGTCAAAGCAAAGGCGTTGAAGCTTTCATCCTCTTGGACATGCAAGATGCACCCAAGTAGAGACATGTGAGGATAAAACAAGTCAAAAGGTCAAAGCGTTTGAAAGAGTTTCATCCTCCTCACTTACTAAATTGCGCCATGTCTAGGAGGAAAGTCAAAGAGTCAACGGAATTTCATCCTCCTACATGCCTTGAATGCGCCCATCCTCTTCTAGGTGTTGAATGCGCCAAGATGTAGGGTAGAAGAGTTAGTGCGTTGAAAATAAAGGTGGTGAAGATGGAGAATAGTGCTAGGCGATGAAGTTAAAATATCCTCCTACATGTGTAGAGTGCGCCAAGGTAAGGTAAAGGGGGAGATAAATATTGCTAAGGCGTTGGAAATATTAAGCCTATGGGGTGATATGAATAAAGCATGTTGGGCATTGAAATCAAATATTCTCCATAATATGTGCTTTCAGGACAATTTTTCTGAAGGGAGTTAACAATATTTTCTCACCACAGGAAGATGATTTGAAGGTGAACGAGGAACGGATTTTAAAGTCTTCCACACTTCGCCGAAGCCTTCCGGTTGGAGATTTTTGGATGGGCACAAGATTGATGAATTTTCTAAGGAAAATTTGAAAAAATTTCTAAGGCAAGGAATAAGTGTGTTGGCTGGCGAATTTGCTTGAATTCTTCGTGAAAACAATTTTCTCGAGCCAGAGTTGGATGAAATGTCAGAGTAAACGCTTCAGCTGGAAAAGTGAAGAAGATGCAGTTGAAGCTAACACTTTTAAAAGATGATTTTTTTTTAAAATGCACCCTTGAGGAAGTTGAAATTTGGCTAAGGCATGAAGACTTTGAAGATGAAGTTTGTTAGAAGAAAATTGATAAAGCTCATCAAATCCAGAGATTACTTAGAACTTGGAAGTCAAAACGCCAGGATCTAGTAAGTAGAGTGGATCTATATTGTAAAGTGTTTTGATGTCCTTTTGTTTGTTTTGCAGGCTGAACGTCGGGACCATGGCACGATGACTTGGAGTAATGAAGCAAACAGTCCAAGATGATAAATCACGAAGGAAGAAAAGTTGCAAGAAATGGCTAAGTGTTGGAATCTCTCCTTGAAGACCCAGTATACACCCAATGCAGTCAGGCGGGCGGCAAGGAAGAAATGAGCAAGCTCAGGATGGAGAGGAAAATGGAAACCCAAGCAAGTATTTCAAAGTTGAAGAACGACATCAAGGAGGAAAATCATCATCGAGCAGGAGAAAGAAAGTGGTAGGCTTGATGTTCAAGAATTTGAAGTAGTGGCGACCAGACTCATCCGGCTTGCAGTCAAGAAGAAGATCAAGAACAGTGCGAACGCGTTCCAAAGCTGGAATCTTCTAGAAGATGGTGGCCATTAATTGCTCATTTATTACCCCTCTTCTTTGTGGCGGTTTTTAGGGTGAATCTTGTTTAGGGCTGAGGTGGCACGATCTTGGCCATCTAGCCGATTGTAATCTGAGCCGTCCGTTGGACTTGGCCAACTATATAAAGGGGTATCCCCCCTCATTTGTACTCTAAGTAGAGTTAGACTAGTTAGACAGTAGACATAGAGTAGAGGGACAACTTAGAAGTAGCTTAGTATAGATTAATAGTGTAGTTGAAGAAGGAGGAAAGTTTTTCTTTGAAAACTTTTGCAAGAGATTGTTGTGTAAAACTTTCATAATAAAAGATCTTTTCATTGATGGTGAAATTCATCTTTGTTATGGATAGCTAGCAAGGTTTCTTCATCCCTTCTACTTCAAGTAGCGTAAAGTAGCGTAATTTCATTTTTATGCAAGTAGATAGTAACTGTGGAATGTGGTCTTCAATTTGAGCAAAACTTCGTCTATCCATACCACTAGTGGGCTCGCTGATGGTGAGTTCGCCTTGCGTGGTCAACTGGAACATCGTGGACTTAACTTCGTTTGTGATTCACATGTTGGTATGCGTCGTTGTGACGGTGTCTTCGCGTTGAATTATGATCTGAACACCTTGAGCTACTCCTCTGAAGATTGCACCGGTTTTGTGGAGGCTGTCCGAAGCGAGGCAAAGCAGAACCTGGTTGAAGCTTGTGAGAATTGATCGCCATGTCCCACACCTTAGAGTAGATTAGAGCCTTCTTAACCCACCACTATTTACATTCAGTACCTTCTGAAACAAGAACTTCATAGACAAATCTTTCGAGCATTTGAATTCCTTTCTCCGCTGTTGAACAATTCCGTAAATCCCCTTGAAATACCAGCAAATCACATCGGTCCAACTGAGACTATTCGCACTAAAGGAACCTTGGAGTTGAACGCACGAACTCTCTCGCAATCTTAGCGTGCTGGATACTTTGATCAAGAGAGAAGACTTTATTCTGCGTTGGTGTGGTCACGAAAAACACATCAACAGGTTGTTACTCACACCCAAGCAAAGAAGGCTATGTACACAAACCCACATACAAAAAAGAAACGCTTCATGAAGCAAGCGTCGAAGTGGAGAATTCTAATTCTATGGCTAACGAACGATACCACTCAAACGCAATTGCAAGTACAATAACACATCCATTACCATTCACTTCAAATATTACAAGTACTTCAAACTACCATACCAGTTAAAGTAGTGGATTTATTACAAAGTATTTCTGAATTTTTGAAATGCTATTGTATCAAAGGGAGAATGAGATGGTGCATGCTACAACCCAATTGGAAACTAGTGAGAATGAAGAACCAATAACTGAACCTCAATTGTCGAGTGACCACATGATTGATCCAATGTTATTGACAATTAACATGGCAAAGAAACCAACGATGGTGAATATGGAGATCCTTGGAAGGAATCTCACCAATACAATTGTTGACGGTGTTGATTTCTTGGAAGGAATCTCACCAATACAATAATGGTCTAGTCAACTCAATGAGTCAATGCCTTGAATGCTTTACCTACCAAAACCAATGGGATGACCAACTACTCCCACTAAAGACTTGTTGAAATATTTAGTGGAATGTGGTAGTACCAAAATTTGGCACATGCCTACATTTTCTCATGCTACAATTCCCTATTCTATACAAAGGTTGAAAACTAGGATTGTTACAAAGAGCCCAAAAAAAAGAGGAATTACAACTGCCCACACTACCTAATCCCCATATTTGTGGCTCAATGGAAGAAGCAGAGGCCCCTATATCTTCATCTGGCCATGTAGAACTAATACCTACTAATGCATTTGTCATCCTCTTTTTCTCTAATTTCTTCTAATCATTAGATGCAAGTGAAGATTTAAACTCATTCTCAACCTCCTAATTTGCTTGTGTATATGGCTCTACATCTCAACCACCAATCTATGCAAGGTGATATTTGAGGTGATTTATGCCTCCTCTCATATACATCCCATAATAGTTGAAGTTTACCATTCCATACACTATACTTGGTGTCCCAGGTTTCCAAGCAAGGTCCCTAGGCTTGCCAGTACTTCTACTTGTGAATGTCATTTTCTTTTCGAAAAAAAGGAAATTAACCCTAGCAAAATGGAAAAAAGAAAACGAAAGAAATCAAACAAAATCCTAGCAGCCTAACAGTTAAAAAAAAAAACTAGTTACTAGACCCTAACAAAAAATAAAAATAAAACCAAACAAAAAAACTCTAATAGCCTAGCACCAAATGAAGCCACAAAAACAAAACGAAAAAACCTAGAAATGTGTCACAATTGCATCCTTTCAAATGTTGCTAAATAAGAGCCCAGTTAGAGCTGAAATGAACACTCAAACGCCTGCAAACTCTTCTGCTACTGCTGCTAAGACAAAAAAGATGAAAAAACACAATTTTCTGAGATAAATAGTCTTCCCCATGCATGGCTGAGTTTGCAATCATAAATCATGAGGTTATGTCAAGTTATTGACTAGTTTCTGCTGAGTTGTAGATGAGTTTTTCAAAGAAACTTACAGCTGAGTTATTGCACAAGTAAGTCATTAGTCATTTCAACACATGGGTTCCATGAGTCTCCTACAAGTTTTGCATCTAGGGTTTCAACTTTAATGGAGTAATTTCAGACTTTGCAGCCTTCCTTTCATTCCACATTATCTGTCAAACTTTCTTCTTTTCCATTGTCTTTGATGTCAAGAATCTTGGCTATAACTCACACCAAAGAATTTGCAAATGACTACTCTTGGGCCATTGGTGATTATTTTTGTCATATTTTCTTGTTGAGTGATCCACGTTAGGTTCTTCTTAACTTTCTTCATGTAGCCTTTCAAGGCTATCACTCAAGAATTCAAATATCCTTCCTTTCTCACTTCCCTATTCCACTTATGTTTACCCACTTCTAGATTACAAATAGCAACTCTTTATCTTTCGAATATCTAGTTATAGTCATACAACTCCCAAATTCAATTCCTGAAGATTAGCAACCTGCTCTAATACCAAAATCATCCATAACTTTTTCAAACATGTAGAAACTATGAAAATCGATGAGGTAACTATTGTCCTACTTGCCCAATTACAAATGACACTTAATGAGGCAAGAATGTTGTGCTAGAAACAAAGAAATGGCATAAATTCAAACAACACACACAACTCAAAGAATTATTATCCTGGAAAACCTCCCCAAAACCAACTGGTAATGGAAAACGCCTAACTACTTGATATTAACATCAACACAAGTACAAAGAGGGGATACAGCCAATTGCTGCTTCAATTGCTCACTGTCAAGCTTACATAGTTTCCTACAGCTGAATTCCCCTTATATCAACACCTACAACAATCTAGAAATTCTCTATACCCTTCAACTAGCTATCATGTGTACCTTTCACATGCATTATAAGACTCCAATTTGGAATTGGAAGCACCAAACATCAGCTGGTTCATTTCAAAATTGTGTTCCATGTGTTGTGCTAAAACCTCTAGTTTTCATCAAGCGATAGTTTCATAACTGCTTCTAGTCATAAAGTTCCAGTTTCATCCTATGGACAAAACCAAATGTTTTCAAGAGAATTCAAACTTATTGATTTCACCCAACTGATGCAGATTTTGACTTTCTGAATCCATATGAATCAACCTTTCAAGTTTCAAAGCAAAGACTCAACCATGCGCATTGCATTGGCAACCATAAATGACACACTACATGGGTCACTAAAAACAATGGATGCCAAGCAACTGAAAATGTAACTTTTGCAAAAAAAAATGTCACTCTTTTGGTGTCTTACATTCAAGAGCAAAAAGACAACCAAAATATCCTTCACAACTATCTTAGATGTCAATATGAACACCTCAATTTCTTGAGAAAAAACTTACTTGGTGTTTAAAATATAACAAAAGTAGGTAAAGAAATCTTGACTACAAAAAAAAAATGAGACAATTGGCTGATGTAGTTCAACTACATAGTAGTTAACTTGTAGCATGTTTCCTGGTCAAACCAATGGGTTTTCCCCCTATGGAAAAACCCTTCAACCAAAAGGCTTGAAATATCAATCAAAAAATTTAGTATGAAACTAGATTCTAGTTGGATTTGCATGCAGCAAAAGGAGACGAGGAAATAAAATGAGCAAATTGTACCATTCCAAGAAATACTAGTAAAATCATCCTCATACAACCTCTTAGAAAATATGCAAATTTGTCTTTCTCATGCTTATAAGATTTTGAAAAAAATTGTGATCGAAAACTTTGGTCTCACTAATATGCAGCATTCCATGAAGATGGATCCTCAAGGGCCTAGATGATGTCCCTAATGTCTCAGGGACTTGGGGACTTGGATGGGACATCTCCCTTTTCTAGGACTGGATAGCCTACTCCATTTGGTGGATGATTTTTTTTTTCAAAAGGTGAATTATACAGAAAAATAATCCTAAAAACACCCTAAAAAGCTAAACGGAGAGGATTGTCATTGGAATTCAGCACACTGTATTTACTTTTTAAAATCTTGACTACTTTTAGAATGTTAAATTTATTTCAATTGCTGCCCCACCCATTATTTTCAACCATGTTGGATGGAAAACCAATATTCTTTAATTCTCTTGAGTTTTTCCCAATTAAATCCCAAGTAATTCAATTACAACTATACTTTTGGTTCGCCGAGTCAACCCAATCTTGAGTAATGCTACTATGGTTGTAGCAACATCACAGACTTGTCTGAGATATGAATGCAAGACGGCACATAGAGCTATTACTGCTAGGTCAAGTGATATAGGATCCTCCATATAATAGTTTGTGACTCCATGTGATTTTTGTTTTTGATGCCATGCATATCATAATCCACAAATTTTGTACACTTAAAACACTTGAGAGTATTTATACATTTTAGATTGTTGTTTCCTTCCAATCAAATCTGCTTTTATACTCATTTGATCAATGTATAGTTGTGTATGTGACTAAAGTAGCTTCTAATCAGTGTTCCCCCTAATTTTTAATATCCTTTAAAGATTCAATTATACTTAAAAAAACCACATTAAACCCCTTGTCCTTATTGAGGTGCTTCCATCTAAATTAAATATTAAAAAAAACTTGTGGCTTTGGCTAGTTGTCAGTCTAATTTTAAAAACAAAGCAATTACAAACTAAGTTACCAGTTTGCTTGTAGATGACCCCGAGTCTCGGTCTAGTCCAACCCAGGTTTAGGGTCTAGGTCCAGTCTCTTGTGGGTTCGGATAGGGTCCTGCCCACAACCTGTGGGTCCAGCCCAGATGAACCCAAGCAAACTTTAGCAGAATTTTGGCCCATCATGCGTCCACCTGGAAAAATTTTCCTTTTTTAATTTTTTTTTACCTTTTTTTACTCTAAAAGGTTCCATTAGCATATACTCTATTCACTCAATAAAGCACAATAGACTACAATCAAAAAAGGCAGAAGAGTTTGGCGTATGTGCATTCAAACTTGCGGCTCCTTATACACAAACAAAGTGGCTACAAAGAAGGGGACACAAGGAAGTGGGATATCAAGCCAAAGCATATTGACTTGGATGCTTCCACTACCCACTTTTCTGCAATTGATGTTGATGATGACTCTGAGCCAACTAGTAAGCATGAGAGTGCAAGTGGCACTATTTGTGGTTCTTCTAATTTACCACTACATACATCATCTAATATGGATGGTGAGATAATATTTTTGACGACCCATATGATATTTGATCAATGATGGCTGATTGTTGACACTTGACATTATTATTTTTTAACTTTAATCTATATCATGACACTCAAGTTTGATTAATATTTGACTATTACTATGGTGGTGAATTTTGCTATGTTATTTGACTATTAATATGGTGGTGTATTTTGAACTTAATTACTGCTGCAAATATGTATATATTTCTGATTTTTATATGTTTTTGTATTGACGAACCCAAAATGAACCCAACCCCCCAAAAAAAACCTATGAACTACACCCTTGAACCCAAACCCTAAATGATAACTTAGATTACAAACACTAAAATCATAAAATCTTTTAAAAATAAAATTAAGACAAAAACCACTCTTCCTTGTTCCCCCTACCTTGCCCACATTTTCTACTTCTCCTTTTCATTTCTCCATTTCATTGCATTACATCTCACCCCACAACCCTCTTTCCATTCTCAAAAGCTCTCAATTTTTATTTTCTCATACTGTTTTTCTGCACACATTCATTCCTTATGCTATCACATGGCTCTTTGCACATTGAAAAACCTTTGTTTTCTCCCACTCAATTGATGATCAAACACCTCTCTGCAATGTTTTCTTTGAACAAAAGCTCATTAGTACTTTTCTTTTTAAATGTTCAAAAGTACTGTATTGATGAAAAGAAATTACATATTGTTCAGTTTCTTTAACATCTCATAATATGAAATATATTTTGCTTAACATAGAATTAATAATGCATCAGACATTTATAAAATCATTGAACATGGATCAAGCAGAAAAATAAAAAATAAAAACAAAGAGAAACATCATGAATGTAAAAAATCTATTTTATTTAATACAACTTTGTCTAGACCTGTCACTTTATACATATCAAGATCCCACTATTTGCATGGTTCTCTTCTAACCTTGTTAATATTTCAAATAAAAAATGGCGTCCTTTGTACATACATTAGAACTTCATCATCAAAAGGATCGACTTTTCGCCAACCGAATTGAGAGTGTGATGTAACTCATACCCATACAAAATTTCCATTTAAGTGTCACTTTCCAATCTGCTGTAAGTCGTTTGTTTCTACAAGAGTCATTTGGAATCTGTCTCCCATGTCCTTGGATGTCATGCTTGTAGGTTTTAATCAGCATCATTGCATAGCTAATGAAAGGTACTTTGGAATGCATCAAGCAAAGCACAAATCAGAGCTTGGATGCGAGAGATGGTCAAAAGGAATGAAAAACTGCTGGAGATGACTCAAGCGAGTTGCTTCTGCTAAATTTACCAAAATAACTAAGTACCAAAAGATGGTAGAGACAACTCAAGTGGTCACTTCTGCCAAATTTGTCAGAAGGACTAAGTATCAAAAAATGGATGCCAAGTATGCCAAAATGACCATGTACCAAAAGGTGGCAGAGACCTCAAAAATATGTGCTTTCACTTGGTAGGGCAGTTCCAAATGAGTGCTTTTGACAAAATTAGCTAAGTATGAGTAGCAAAGGTCCCAAAGTGTGTGCTTTGCAAGTCACAGTCATTTTTCAAGTGGCAAGGATTCCTCAAGAATCCGCTTGGCCTTGGCTTGCCACCTCCAAAAGTGTTCCTTCTCAAAGTGACTAAGTTAAAAATGTCAAGCATATCTTAGGCATGTGCTTTGTCAATCATAACCCATTTTCACATGGCAAGCACCTCTTGGGTGTACATTTTCCAAATGAGATGCAAATTTTCAGTCATAAAAGACAATAGACAGTTTGCAAGCGTGCCACAGCCATTTCATCAGGTTTTTTTTTTTTTTTTTTCATTTCATACTCATGGCACCTAGGGTTTGATGACTCATTTCTCAGCTACTTTCCACTTGGATGCCTAGGGTTCTGCCAGTTAATTTTGTACAGTTGCATCCAAGGGTTTACAAAGGCACCATAGGAAGAAGTAATGCTTGCAGCCTGGCAAGTGTTGCAGAATTTTAAAGGGTTTATCAATTTGTCAAGTTTTGCTTGTTTCCAGTATGGTTGCATCACTCAATACAGCAAATAGCAATATTTTCCATCAACAGTCTTCATCTGCAGCAGTAGCTCTATGATTCAGTAATACACAACAGATATCAACTAGATTTTTTAGCAGAATTTAAGGCAGATTTCGGAGCAAATTTCATTTGTTTTTACAGGGTTTAAAGACTGTTTCCCTGATTAACATATTTTTCAATACATTTCTGAACGGAACAGTGTTTTTTCTTGCCCATTTGCCCTAAGGTTTCATAACACCAGGCATACAAATATGGAATAAGGTAATGGGAGTTTGAAAAACAGAAATTAAATGTTACAATTTCTGTCTTTCTTTGTTTAAAACAATTCAAGGTCGATGGTCATTTGACAATAGGGACCATGTTAAGCACTAATCAAGCAACAACTAAGAGGATCCACCATGATGCAGAACATGGATTGCATCAGAATCACTAGGAGGAGATCTCAGATTAGTTATTTTAGCTAATCCTATATTTAGAGAGGTCCTATTTTGGGAGGATATTGGTGAGCCTATGTTTAGGTTGCTTTAGTGTGCTTTCATCTAAAGCATTGTTTAGATAAGTTTTATGCTTAAATTACTTTCTTTCCAGGTTTTTCAGTTATTTTTATTGGTTAGCTTTGAAGACATTGATTTTTGGGATAATTTAATAATTATCCTAAAATCTCCAAAAGGGTTTTCTAAACTTATAAATAAGTGCTTTAAGCACATTATTTCTTAATGATAGTGAAAGTTATGTTTATGTTGTAGAAATTATCATCAAGTGTTCAATTCAAGTTTTACATATTTGTGATTAGAGTGTTTGGGTTTTGTTAATTGGACTAAAAGTGAAGAATAGTGTCAAGCTTTGTATTAGCAATGTTATTCATCTTAGTTGTAGCTTCGTATGCATTGAAGTTATTCAATTTCTGAAATCTTGCATTGTTCATGTGTGTCAAAACTAAATCATCTTTCATATTTTCATGCATGTGGATTTACTAGTTTCTGATTTTAACCAATGGGAAAGTATTTGTTGTGTCTAGTTTAGTTGTTGTTTCAATTGATTTCAACTCTTAAAATATTAAATCTTGCTTGTGAGAAGAGTTGTTCTCAATCTTATGCCCATACCTGAGGCCAAAAAGATAGGGTAAAATTCATTTAGTATCTTTCACTTTGCAAAACCACCAAAAATAACTGTGCATAGTGTTAATAGTCTAGTGTCTAGGGTGAATTTAAATTTCAAGGAGTTTCCCCTCGTAATTTTAAGAGAGGATTTACCTCACATACTATTCCAGTTTGAGTTGTCTTGCAAAAGACAAACCAAAGGACCGAAAGGCTAACAGACTGTAATTGTATCTCTGAAATCAATTGGAGCAAGGATGAAGGACGAAGGGTGCACTGAATGGAGATTATGATAAATCATTGGTAGGACTACAATTAAGTTGTGATTTTGACAACATTTCATCTGCACCCTAAATCTCACATGAATTTATCGTATCTACATGGACTGTATAAATTATAAGCATTTACTTTTATGTTGAGAAAACAGATCAACCAAAATACACAATTCCTTTGAATTGTGTCTTCGTGGCTGATCTGTCTGTCAACAGCTGTTCTGAATTCAGAAAATGAAGTGATTTCTATGAATTGTGGAATGCCATGCACATGATCTGGGAAAACATAGTCCAAATGTAGAAAAAATCTTGAGGAAATGGATGGAAAAGTGTGAAGGGGGATACATACTGAAAAGAACTCAAAATAAAGAAAATTTTAACATCGGTACTCTACTAAATGCGACTTTGGTACAAGTTGAATATATAAATCAACATATATATAAGAGACTTAAAATAAAATTTTATCATCATCCTCACTATCAAGTATCAAGAAAGTAGTCAATTCCAATGTCAGAAGTCTAAGAATTTTAATCAAAGAGAAGAAATATGTGGGTTCCAAGTCACCAGCATTCAAATTGATGAAATTAGAATTTTAATTTGTGGCAATTCTCAATTCCTATTCAACTTAATTTGAGATGGACTCCCAATTTTAAGTCCCATTATTGTTTTATCTTATTAAAATACTATTGTTATGCTACACATGCTTTGAGGTCAAAACATTTTCAGAGAGCATGTTATGGAGCTAAATTGATAGTTAATCATAGCACTAGTTACCAAGGGTCATTGAAAAGAGGCACCACCCCTTATCTCGTAGGGGCATGGCATAGCATACACAACCACTGATTCACACATATATCTTATCACCCAATCTTTCATATTCATCTGTATTCCATTCTATTATATATTCAATATGTAAATATTACATATTTTCTGTGTACCTCAACTAAAACAAAGTATTCTATTTTAGTGTAAGATTTATTTAAATCCATTGTATAAACAGAATAAACTACTATATATGTTTAAGACTTTAAAAGATGATTAAAATGTTATCATCTATCCTTCCTGAGAATATATTAATATATGAATTCCCAAAAGTATGAAGTAAACCAGACTGAATAGTATATTTTTGGCATTCCAATGATGTCTTAAGAAACAAAGAGATATAATAGAACAGGTTTGGCATAACAGTATAACCAAAGCCCATAGCCTTAACCACACTCTAAAATACTTTCTGAATAATGTAGGTGGGAAATTTCATTCCATTGTGAAAGCATAAGCTTACCTTGTATTATCATTTACAAAAATATCAATGCGACGTCCAATGTTACAATGTTGATCAGAATCCAACTCCCAAAGAGCAGGCTTCCCTTGTTGTGGCTGAAAGTAGCCCAAAAACCTGCTTGCTTAAAGAGAAGTTGCATTGCAGCAATACAAAGAAAAAGTATGTTGGAATTGTTGACACATGAAATAAAAAGTTGAAAAGAATTAATTACATCTTCTCCACTGAAAAATTTCCTGTTAAGACAAACATATGATAGAAAAAAAGGTATGTACTCACACATTTATAGCATCCTGCTTTTCTGCATCCATATAAGCATTGCTATAGTAACGTTGAAGTGATCTGAAGAATTCTTGCGAATTTGTGGCTGCTCTCCACCGCCCTCTTCTCTCAGAAAATACCTACAAAGCATTTAACACAATGAATGTTTACTTTTTAAAATCAAGTCCGAGTGACACGAGTTGATATTTTGGAATAAGTGTGTATTCCAAAAAGGAAACATAATGAAATATAAAAAATCCTAATAGCTTGAATCAGTCACCATGAGATTTGGTAAATGGGTATGGCAAGTAGGATAGGGACATCATTCTGGAATAGAGTCTGAATGTATAGGAATTACATTTAAATATAGTCATCAAGAGACATGGGTATGGATGGCAGATACAGGTATGGGGATGGTGTTGTCATCCCTGAACCATCACTAGGAAGTTGAGGTTCAGAGATGGCAACACGATCCCCATACCCATATCTACCACCCATGCTCATATCTCTCTTGGTGACGATATTTAGATGTAATATATTTGTGCCGTAATTCCTATATTTGTATACCCTATTTCAGAACAGTGTCCCTATCCTGCCTGTCAATACACACACACCCACACCGACCCCTCAACCACTCCCCCACCCATCCCACACACACTATATACAATGGAAAAAGTTCTAACATTGCTTGATACTGCAATGGCACAAATTGCCTAGATACAATGGCAAAACTGAAAACACAAACAACTAATGGAAGTCTTGCGAAAGTGTTATTAGTGAAAAGAATATCATGGAGGTATCATTTCAATTGACAATTTTTTTAATCATATGGTTAAGAACTAGACTTTGAAAATAAAGAAGCTGAGTGTCTTAAGTCTTAACAAAGCCAAATGAAGGTGAAATTGACCAAAATGCTAGTCACCTTTAATACTTTTGCAAATATTTAACAAGGTTGAGATAATCTGCTTGGTACATTCTAAAGCCTGCTCATGGCTGGTCACATTCAGCAGAAGATGTTAGTTTGACTCGTTTAACCACCTCATGCTAGGAAAACAAAGGATATTAAAGGACATACAGTAGAGACAAATAAGACAAAGACCACTGAACCTAACAAAGAAGAAGAAGAAATCAAATGGCTGTGGTGGGGTTATTTCAAGTCTAGACAAATGTTCAAGTATCTAAAGTTCTAAACAAAGCCAAATTCCATTGTCTCCTTAGGCAAGAGCTTCAAGATGACGTCAACAACAAAAGTTCAAATGAAGATGATGTCAATATTAACGAAATAGGTAGGACAACAAATATTAGCACAACAATTGGTCATCTAGTCGACAAAAGTGCCTTGGGCCATTCCCATGTTCACAAACCCATCACTAAAGCTTCTAGAAAAAATCACCATTCAACACATCACTTGATTGCTATACCAAAAGCTAGTTGCGATGCTTTAAATCCTATTATAATTCCACACTCTTCAAAACCTATATATGCTTAAAGGATGAAGATTGCCAAGTCTCTCATTAATGACTGGGACATTAAATGGCCACATTTTCACTTTCAATTATTTGCTGTCACAACCAAACAACCATCCAATAGTAGGAGAAATTTGATATGGTCATCATAATGCCTTGTATCTCCTTGGCAATGAAAAGTTATTGCTAGCTCATTGGATGCAATTTTCCTAGTTGGACAGATCATGCAACTCTGGACCAAGCCACTTGAGATATTTAATAAGCAAATGCAATGCACAAATCGTTTGAACAAAGAAAGTAATTGAGACAGCAAAGTAAGTGTAGTTAAATGGAGATGACAAATGAAGTGAGATGCCCTAACTGGCAATGTTGGTTGTTCTATATTCACTTCCATTCCATTAGCCATTGTTGGTTGTACCCTATCGACTTTCATCCCAACCAATTCAAGTTACCATCAAATTGTTGGCATAGTTCCCTTGATTGTTTGACCTTGGAGTGGTAGACAGCCTCTTGCTGATGCTTGCTCCAAGAAGAGGGGAATTGCCAATTTCCAAATCCATCCACCATACCAATCGCCCTCATTGCCAAATTGGGATTGTCATTAATTGGGTGGATCAGTAGCTTCATTGAGCAAGAAATGATGTGTGATTTGCTGTCTTTTAGAGTTGGTGCTGTTGAAACTTGAAAATGGCGTTCGGCCACCAAATCTTCTTTTTCAATCTTTTTTCAACAAAAGAATTTATCAACTAGCAGTGCCTTAGCATTGATAATTTTTCCTCTAACTTATGAAAATAAGCAATGATGGAATGCTGATTCTCCATTGTGCCTTGTAAATTTTGCATCAGCAAGAGGGCATTTTCCTACCTGAGACCCTGCTTTTTAGTCTATGCTTCTCCAATCTTCAAAATCACATCAAGAGTATCATTTATATTAGACCAAAATGAAGAAAAATCGAACAATTCTAGAAATAAACAAGAGTTTTAGAGAAACAAACAAGCGTATTAATAGAGCTTTATAAAACTCCTTGTCTCTATAGGTCATCCAAAAAAATGCATTATACTTTCATTTGAAGGGTAAGAAAGCTCCATTTCTAAACTAGAGAAAGCTTCTTATGAGGCTACATCACACCATAACCATTTTGGATAGGAGAATAGCCATAGAATGCAAGGAAGGAAAGTGCTAAATGATTGGGTCCCACGACCAGCTCTAATGCCATATTGAGATGAAGTAAACATAATGGAAATATATATATATATATATATATATAAAATAAAAAATATGCACAAGACACCAGATCTATGGATACCAAAGTGTCCAAAGAATTAACAAATTATCAAGAGTATATAGAGTATATGTAATAATAAACAACTAAATTGAGTGAAAGTGCTCAAAATATATAGACCTTCAAATAAAGCATGCACATGTAGAAGTGGAAGATTCCATAAGTTATAACCATTCACAAGTATAGATGGAAGATTCCTGGAGAGTGGTGACAAATCTAAATAGGGACAGAAGCACACAGAGTTATAAGGGAACCCACATAATTTCTATATGTTAGAAATATTACCAATTTATCACCACTACATATGAAACCTTTCATTTTTTATTTTTTCATTTTACATGGATAAATATTATCATCAGCATATATGAACCCTTTCATTCTTTTCCTTTGAAGCATTTTATAACGATTTGAATTTTCTACCTCACCCAAGGGCCAATGTATAGTTCCTTAAAGTTATCTACGCCAAGCATATATCTCAAGTATTATTGAAAAAGAATCGAACTCTCACTTTGCCCTGAATCTATATTCCACAAATTTCCCTTTTAAAGGGAACAGAGAAATTCAGCAACGTGAGAAGAAGAAACCTAGAAGAACCCCAAAAACCCCAGAAACAATATTTGAATGGGAAAGGCATGGGATCAAGAACAGAGAGACGAGGACAAGGGACTGAAGAATAGGGATGCATTCTCATGAAATACAATCCTAGATATGCATCTTTCTAAACACTCAATTCCCCTTTATGTTGAAACATCTGATTATTTATACACATGACCTTCATTACAAGAGAATTTTTTATCTGTTAAAATAACAATAACCCAGCAAGCAAAAAGCAAGGAATATATCACGATATTTCTGAGACTCAAAAGATATGGAATTAGTTGCTCTTCTAAAAATAAAAAATGACAGAAAGAAGAAAGGAACATGTCATTATGGATGTGCAAATTCAGAAAGATTCAACGCAAAGAACACATTAAGTAACTTATAAGCAATCATGAGATGATAACCTCTCCACCAATGAATTAAGATATCTCAAGATGGTGGTGGATTAGCATTTCAAAAGTTAAAAATCATAAGCAGTTACAAGAACAAACAAAAACTTTCAATTGATGCTACTTGCATTCAAGTGCTTTAAGAAAAAAAAGCAACTGACCTTGTTATGAGCAGCAGAACCGCCATACTGCAAAGCAAGTGTATCACCCATAGTCTCATACAATCCCATCAGTGCTTCAGATAATCGTGAATCTGACTCAACTTCAGGCATATTTATCAAACCCAAAGCATGAAGCTGACGACCTAGTGCAACCAAGCCATATGCATATTGAGCAACATTTGTACGGTCCAAACAATCAATACAGTTTGTTCGTAGAACTCCTCTTTGATACAAAGGTTTTTTTTCCAAGTCTTTCTCATTGGGATCATCACAAACCATTGGTGTACACTTTTCCACAGCATTGCCATTTCTGCAAAATAAAATATAATAATAAAAAATACAGTGGCATCTCACTACTAAATCAAAGACAAAATTCAGAGTTAAAAATTCCTGCTAAACTAAGGTTTCAATTTTTGTACATGAGCAAAGAATAAAAAATAAAACAGAAAGGCCTAAATTTCTAATAAATGTTGTTCTTGGAAAATGTGGTCATCTAACATGTTAAATGGATTTATTTATTATAAACTAAACGTAAGTAGAAGACTAAACACTATACAGCAATGCTTACAGGTATAATTAGAGCTAAGTACAACTGTAAAATCTTAAGCATATAATTAATTCTGCATGATACTGGTATGATTACTCAGTCAAATGGACAATATGCTTAAAGAAACCTATAAGGTGCCTAAAATCGTACCTAAAATTCTACATTTCAACATAGTGATAATCATACATTGTTTGTCATTATCTATTTTAAAGGAAAATGCCATTATCTATTTTAAATGAAAAATTGATGACCATTAACAGTTTCTTGACTCCCTATTTCCAATATTAGAAGCTTTATACACCTAGTATTATTGCTCATATATGTCATGAAAACAGTATCATGCAAATATTCAGCATACAAACCTTGAAAATGTAAATGCCAAATGTCTGATATAGACACTCTTACAATCGGTTCTATCTAATCCAATTTCCTTTAATCTGAGTTTGCGGTGGAATATCTTCATATAAGTTCTACCAAATTGCTTGGAAATAACACATTAAGCCAGAGCTAACAAAAATTTAACCAGTGAAGACAATAAGTGATTTGACTGATGTTAACTCCAAGAGGTATAAAGATTGAATGTGGATGTGTATACTGCAATCATAAGATTGTTACTACCACAAATCACATACACATACACGCATTCACGTTGAATTGATACTTACTCCAAATTGTTCTTTGACTGCTGCTTGTCAATTTTCATGTCAGAAGTTATCCAACTATAAAAGAATCCAGTGCGATCCAATGCATCAACTGCCAATTTTGCTAATTGTTGTAAAACATTTGCTGATTTACTGCAACAATAAAAGACCACAGTTATCAAATATCTGAGATGTTTTTATGCAATAGAAGTAATATTCCCTCTACAAATAACCCATGGACGTTAGTGAAACTCAATAAAATATAGGATATCATACAAATCCATAGCTCAAGCTACAGTTAGGCACAGACCTTCTAAAAAATTTATGTAAATCCCAGTGTATGAACTTCAATTGACTATCCTCAGGAAGATCGCTGTTAATTTGCTTAACTGCATTGGCAAACTCTGCACATAGAATACTTTCTCGAGGCTTTTTTTCATGCCCCTGCTTTGAAAGAAAAAATAAATTAGTAGAAATAAACATAGAAACAAAGATAAAGACAAAAGGATATATTCTGCAATTAATAGATCTTTTAAATCTTATTCTAGGGAAGGGTGTGAGGAAGGGGGGAAATCATTGGCATGTATATAAGTAGAATCATAAATCTGTAAGGACTACTATGTCTTCTTTAAGGACAACTATGAGTAGAATCATATTTCTGCTTTAACACATTTGCAGCAACAGCTGAATTACTTCCACTTCTGGGAAAAAACTTTTAACTTTCTGTTATGAAAAACCCTACCTTGATAAGATTCAAAACAATGATGGGATTTCCATATCTCTTTACAAGATTCTCAAAATGAAGTTTTGTAGCCTGATATGTTGGATCCTTTTTTTGTACTGAACAAAACAATAAGTTGTTAGAAAGCATACACTTTGTAAATGAAAAAAACTGTAATCACCACATTGGAGGTGTAGTCATAAATACATGCTGTAGAATTTGATAACATACATATAATATCAGGCTTTAAATTTAAGCGTGAAGTTTCCTGAGACCAGTATAGGGGTATTGAGCCTCGGTGTTGGACAACAGAGCAAATTTGACGTGGGCTATCTTCAGACACATCTTCAAAAACAATCTGCTCTGTTTCAACATCATTTGCTACTCTACCTTTATCATTAACTCCTCGTTTCAAATACCTGTTCAACAATTAAGAAAAAATGCTAAGAAATATCCAAAGCTGCTTTGTATTTTTCCATTAAATAGCTTCATCCAGTCAGAAAATTGTATATAACCTCACTCAAATACATTTTACCTTGTTCCAGCATAATGCCTTGAACGCCTGGCAATGAGAGACAAACTAAACTGCTTCCCAGAAATCAAAAGTTTAGCCTGAAAGAAGCAAGACAAGACCCCATTTGGATGAACGTCAATTATAAAATATAAGCATAGGCTTCAAATAAAGTTAAGTTTACTTCCCTACTAAGTTATAAATATCAAAATATGGAAATTATGGAATCCGAGAGAAATATGGCCATAGCATTCACAACCATACATAGTCAAATAGATGATACCTGCTGCGTAGAAAAAGTAACAGGAAAAGAGGGATAATAGATTTCAAATCATGAGCATGTGATGTTTGTTTGAGGAGTTTTGATAATGTTATATTTTTCTACCCTGATATTACACAAAAACCATTTGTTCTCATTTACTGACATTATTCACACGTGTCTTAGATCTGGTTGTCAGATACACATGCCATTCAGCTATTCTTGTCTTGATCCTCTGCTTGTTTCTTGACAAATATTCACCCTTATATCCTAAAGAACCCAATCACAGGCCAAAATCATATCAGATCATTGAACACAAACTTTCCTTGAAACTATATTCAAGCACATCTGAAGAAGCAAGAAAATATAGTTGTCAGGAAATGGGAAAGGTCTACCATCTGTCAACAAGGTTCTCGGTTGACCTAGGGTTAAATGAACTTGTCTGCATTTGTGTTTCTCTAAAGCCCATCATAATTATGTGTTTTTCATAACCTGTGTAATCCACTGCACCATGATTTGGAAAGTCATTAAGAAATTTTTGGGGAGGAAACTAAGAGTCTGTGTGTGTGTGTGTGTATTCTTTGAATCTTCTTCATCCGAAGTGAATCATATGCATGCTAATTTTAAGTAGAGGGAAATAAGATAGGTGGAAGAAATTGCCAGATAAGACCAGTTTTCCATTTAAGTATCAAGGCATACATTCACTAGACATAAGCTAAAATATAGGTCAAAGGTCCTAGAGGGTATTGTGTATTAGCGGTGGTTAAGTCAACTCTCGATAAGAACTCCCATTTCTACAAATTTGTTTGCTGAGAGATCAACGTGACTAAATTTTGCATATTCTTTCAAAGCGCCTAATATTCAATATTGGTTTCTCTATTTTTGTAACATGGGATGCAATTCTGAAACAGCATAGATGGCTGCACAATGAGGAATCCTGCTCTAAAAAGAGACTAGATGCAACCAGTAGATTTCAGACACATACATTATTAGCAATATGTAAGCCTGTGGGATACATAAAAGCTAACAAGGGAAACCTGTATCCCAGGTTACTCGGGTATACAATCAGATATCGATGTGGTTATAAGGACACAGAATATTATTTAAAGTTTGTCATTTTCATATTTTGCATATGTTGGCATGCAAGCATACAATTCTGGGGTGTGTAAACTGTGAAAAAAAAAATAATAGTCATACAATCAGGTACAAATGAGCCATTTTCCAAAACTTGGGCATCCATACAACCAACATTGAATAACATCAGTCAATTATTTTAGCACTTCTAATATTTGAGACACAAATATATTCACAAATCCTATCTTCAGTGATGAGGACCTTGATTGGGTAGACTAGGGGGATAGAGAGGCAGAGGCAGTAGCCATGGCAAAGGAGGAGAATAGAGCACGAGCAGACAGCTTGGATGTTAGTGTGGGTGTCATTGAGACACAGGCAGATATCATGGCTGCATCATCATCCAGGACCTGTTTTAGACTCCCATGCAGGAGGGCTGAGTGATGCAAGCTCCTCTGAGCCATAGACTTCTAGCTTTTGTTTTGATATTTGTTTGGAACTTTTGATTCCATGAGTGTTGTATATATTTGACAATATTTATATATCTAAATGTGTTGTTTCCTTCAACTAAAATTTGTATTTATACTTATGTGATTGATGTATACTTGTATATGTAATCAAAGTAGCTTTTATTAGATGAGGTTATTGTGTCCTTAAGGTTTATTTATTAAAGGGTGCATGAAACAAATTTTAAATTCTTAAAAATATCTGAAATTCTTGGGTTTTTCAATTTGTCGAGTCTATGCCAAGTTCGAGTCTTGTAACACCAATCGATACCTTTTCTATGTGTTAGTAGTTCTTTTGACACATAGAAATAGGTACCAAATGGGAGGGAAGTCCAATAGGGAAAAGGATTTTGGTATGTTAGGAAAGAGAGATTAGGCATACCTCAAAAGAGGTACTGAGTTGAAAGGAAGCCTGAAACTCTGTAAAAATGCACTAGGAGTTGCTAGAGCTCGAGATGTCAAAGGTGGTTGGGAAGGAGTATTGAGGTGAAAGGATGGGCGAAAGTCCCACTCTGAAGAAGTGAATGAAGGGATCGATAGAGGTTGAGAGTCAAACATGACATGAATCAAGTATACGGGTCAAGGGAAGGCCGCAACTCCGGCTCTGGAAGACTTAGTGAAAAATGTTGGAGTGGGAGTCGAGAGTTAGGAGTCAAAGAAAAGTATAGTTCGAAGCTCCAATCCAAAAGACTTGGGAAAATTTTGATTAGCAAGGGCTTTGGGAGACCAAGGCCGAGGATAATGAATGAATGGTACTCAAGGAAAGGGAACTCCAACAAGCCGGCATGAATGAGCGAAAGGCATGGCGAGACAAGGAAATTTGAAAGGCTGATGCTGCAAAGGATATAAGGCAAATGATCAAGACTTTGGAGTTTGGGGGAGCAAAGGAAATAATACACATGTTAAGGGATGCCCAAAACTCTGGCATCGAAGGACATACAAACTTTTGGAATGAGAAGGATAGGATTTTCGGGGCTCAAATGGATGGCATGCAAGTAAGGGGGAGGTCGATAGTCCAGCAACCATACTTAAAAAAAAATTACATGGTTAAGGATTGGATTGTCAAGATTGAGAGGAAAGATATGTCAGGAGGATGAAGTCCAATGAATTGATAAAGACAAGGGGGAAGGCGAAGATGGATGGGATGGCATACTAGGATGGACAACCCTAAATGTCTGAAACTCCGGAAACTTACAAAACTTAAGGAAACGACCCAAATACACCCCACACTCAGAATTTTTTGGAACTTTTGCAGACTTGGGCACACACTAAGCAGCTAGGGATGACACATGACAGACTCAAGCAAATTTTTGACAAAGGGAAACCCACTTATATTATCTCAGGTCACTTATAAAAGGTCAGTTTACACAAAGTCATTGCAATACAAGGGCAAAACATAGCTTAATCTGTAAATTTTAGGCCTGCCCAACTAGGTTCTAACATGTTCAACGCTACAATTTCTTCTACTAAAATCAAGGGCCACCATAATTACTAATGTACATTCTTTTGTCTCCTTCACTATAAACATATAATGTACATTTGTAGCCTGGTGTTTAAGATCTTTATGAATATGTAATATTTGAAAAACATCAAAGCATTTATATTTGAATACACATACATACACACACATAAATAAATAAATATATATATACTCTCCGATAAAAAAATTAAAATTTCCATGTACATTAATATATAGATATATATATGTATATATATATATATATATATGTCCTCCTAGACTACCAATCCCTAAAATGCGTCTTACCATCTTCATCTTGAAAATGTCATTGAACATATGAATTTACCAATCATATACAATTACTCGTGTACATATGTATACATATACAAATATAATTATGTATATACATATATATGTATGTTACTGGTCATTCCTAGTCCAAGTTCACAGTCTAGTCCTAGTGGGTGCGAGCAAAGGTTTTTTTTTCCTTTGCTTTTTCTTCACACTCTGATTTTTTTGGTCAGCACATTTCACAAAAAGAATTTAAAATTCCCCTGCATCACCATTAGCAGTAGTGTTGTTTCATGGAAAGAATATTCATTGGAAGCTAATGAGTATGTACATAAAATGGGCAATGTTTTGGTGGTGGTGTTATTATTGTTATGCCTGCTGTTATTTGAAGTATATATGCTACTTTTTTACTTTTTAACGTTCTTAGGTTTTGGGGATTTGGCATTTGTATGGGTCAAACAAAAACAAAGATAAACCCATCTAGTGAATTATTGATTGGAGGTGGAACCAACTCCACCAACATGTATGAAGAGAATGGTTACTGATTTATAAGGAAACAAAGGGGAGGTTGTTTTCTTCACCTCTATGCATTCGCAGAAGAGCCACTCTACAGCCAGGTAAAATAAAAAACATGCATGTTTAATTGTAATTCCTTGTTTGCTTTAAGTTTACTAAAATCCTTACAAACTTATAAATGTTGTCCTTGCAGATTTGTGGTGAGGTGATTTTGGTGCAACAGCACCTAATCTTCTAAATCTTCCTAATCTTCTAAATCTTGCCATCTGCATTTTGTCTTATCCCTGTGGCGCTTCTAATTGTGAGCACAAGGCCATTCACACATAGAAGTGCAACAAGTTGTCTAAAAAGCACTTGAATGACCTTGTCTTTGTGCAATACAACCTTCGATTGCATGCAAAGAAGGTAGATAAGCAGGAGACACATCATATGCTTGACCTCAACAATACCAATCCATATTTAGATTGGGTTGCAGAGGATTGGGATATGTTGTTTACTGCTAATGATATTGCTGATTTGGAGAGGAAGACAGTGGAATGGGTAACAGAAGTGCCAGCACTTGAGGAGGTAAAAGGAGAGGTTGGCAAGCCATTAGTGGTGTTCATTGCATTCACAACAAGATCATATGCCTGAGGGTCTATTGAGGACGATGCAGCTATAACATCCAATTTGAGGACACCCACACAGCAATAGCAAAGCTTTTTAAGCTTTAGTCGTAGAAGAAATCTACAGATTATAAACATTCAAATTATAATTTCTAATTTTTATTTATAGTAAAACTTGATATGTCTGGAACGTTACAAATTTTTCCTGAGTTTTTGTCAAGTCTGAGTTTTTGAAAATTTTGAACCAGCCAAGTTATACCAAGCCCAAGTTTTTCAACTATGGTTTGATCCATAAGTCAAGGCCCTTAGCCCATCACTGTCATTCTTCTCCACATTGGGTCATATATCTATTTCTAAAATTAATGGTTATTCAGAGTTCCTCTTGTAGTTCCTCTTGTCTTCACAATGTGGACTCAAAAGTAAGGATAAATGGTTCCATCATTGTAGCTGAGTGTTTTGACTCTTCCTACTTTGTAACTAAGCATCCTTGCAATACAACTCAAATATGTATTGTAAGTCTTTTCACATTTAACTATTAAGTATATTTTTCTGTACAATAATTTAAGAGATCAAGAAATATGTGAGAAGTCAACAAACGAGTTTCTGCTTCAACTCCCAAAATATTGTTAAGGCTCTTCCTACAAGAACACAACTTTGTATGAGAACCCAAGAACAACTTAAATTTTCAGAAGGGCTAGGAAACTATTGTTTCATGAGTGATATAGCCAAGATATGGAATTTCTTGATAGTTTGACATGCACCAATGCATGTGAAATATTTGAAATGTTGTATTCTTGCAGGAGTTCTTCCCATGTTTTACAGAACATAAGTATATTATCCAAATAAACAACAACAAAGTACATCATGAATGGACACAATGTATCAATCATTAGCCACATGGAAGTCGTCCCCTTTTTTTGTTTGTTGTTTTGAGGGGAGTGGGGGTGAAACAACTAGAATACATAAATATTGGAGTACCTCTTCCCATGTTTTACAGAACATAAGTATATTATCCAAATAAACAACAACAAAGTACATCATGAATGGACACAATGTATCAATCATTAGCCACATGGAAGTCGTCCCCTTTTTTTGTTTGTTGTTTTGAGGGGAGTGGGGGTGAAACAACTAGAATACATAAATATTGGAGTCTCTACCTTTACCTAGCAGATTACAACATTATGAGGAAGCATAAGTCTTAACCAAGAGGCGTCTTTTGGCTAAGCTGCCATGAGTAGGGGGATCCACTTCATCAAAGTCACCCAAGTGTCGAAACCTGGCCCAATTGCAGCTCTAGGGGATTTGAACCTTCATGGATGGTATAATCAAGGAACATACCGTCACCCTCATCAATTGAGCTACAACCTTTTAGTATTGAAGAGGACAAAAGGGATACAAACTATCTTGATTAAAATTTGTATTTTCTAAAACATTGTGTGCATAAACAGAGATTTTGTGATGCCCCAACTTAAAATTGAGTTTGGTGCCAAATTTGGTGTTGTTAAGAATGTCAAGTAGATAATCAAATCAAAGGATTGAATACCTGTTTTGATAGCAATCTTATTGGAAAACATGATAGCAAAAGCATACTGGCCATGTGCAAAGCCTCCATTGTACAAGCAACACGGGATTGCAACAAGGCAATGGGGGACTGCAATTATACCCTTTCTGAAATCAACTCTTAGATTTGGCACTTTATATTGTCATTCTTCAAAATAAAAATCTGAAACAAAGATTACTATTGGGCAGCGATGCTCACAGAATAAAATCAATAGAGTGCTTGAAAAGGCACTATGGAGGTACTCAAGTGTTTAAAAAACCATCATCTTGTTCATCGAGGCAGGCAGTCAAGCTTCTTTTGGTATAAATTCTGCAGAAGAAACTTAATGTTTGTGGGGGTGATTTTGCAATCCTTTTGTAGCTAAGTTCCATGAAACTCAGAGAAAGGTTCAGTTTCCAAAATGGAAACCACATTGAAAATGTA
Source organism: Sequoia sempervirens (assembly GCA_007258455.2). Lineage (NCBI taxonomy): Eukaryota > Viridiplantae > Streptophyta > Pinopsida > Cupressales > Cupressaceae > Sequoia > Sequoia sempervirens. Next base: position 20,007 of record VDFB02278249.1, on the reverse strand, counting down.
ACACCAAAAACCCCCAGAAACAAGGAAATGACAAAGAAAACAATGGCATGCATGAAAATGCTCATATTTATGAAATTCCATATAGAAACACAATTATTAGTGTCAATAAACAGCCTTTAGAGATGAGTCCATTCATGTCATGCAAAAAAGAACCACATGATTTACATCATTAACTTAGCACCCAATCCTCAAAATTGCCAAAATCAACAATTAACCACAAGAAGACATAACTCCAATAGCTCCTTTGGAAAGCATAAGGGGAGGATGTTGACCATTGTTGTGATCAAGTGCAACCAAGAAGATGTCCAAGCTAGGAATTTCAACATCTATAACCCAGTTGATTCTTTTTCGTATTGTGTATTCTTCTTTCTCATGCGACACAATGTAATGTCCCCTTTTCAGTAGCCACCTTGAGGTTCGTTTAGCCTTTATTTTTCCCGAAGGCTAAAAGGAGAAATAAGGGAATAATTATTAAATTAATTATTTATAAAGTTATTTCAATAAATTAAAATCATAAGATAACTTTATATTTAATTAATTTAATAAAGTGACTTAAAATGAAATATTATATCATAAAGTCACTTTAGGGAATAAAATAATAATATTTCTAGAAGCTTTTTGCAAGTTATTGAGAAATCTTTTTATAAGGAGCTGTTGGCTTAGCATTTGGGCATGCTTATGTCTTGGATTATTCTATTCATACCAGTTTGGTAGAAGCTTGAATGCTTTGCTTATCCGAAGGTTTGAAGACTCTAGGATACTAGGTTCAGTTGTGAAAGATCAACCCTAGCTGGAGATTGTGGAGAAATCCATCCAAGATTTCTACAGGCGCTTCATTGCTGAGTTGGAATTGGTGCAATAGTTGAAGTATTATTGCACTTCTAAAGGAGACTTGAATTGAGACAATAGTTGGTTTATTATTGTTAGTTTTAGGATCAAAAAATAAATAAGCAGATATAGAACAATTTAAACAATTTGACATAGCATATACCCTGGGAAAACCCTCCAACTTGAGGGAGAAAAACCCAACAACAATATATCACTTATATATTGAATAATAATCAGCAATTCTCTTTACAATGAGGCCAATCACAGGGCCAAATATCAGCACTGCATTTGATGCAAACTCCGGATAATAATATTGCAATTCCTTGATGATAATTTCAGCCTTCTTGAAGAATTACTTCGATCTCTTTGAAGAATAATGATGCACTCCAATATCGAACTTTGCTGTAGGTGAATTCACACTTTCTTTGTATGATTGTAAGATGATTATGAATGAGAGACTAGCACCTCTTTATATACAATTCGATAGGGAGATCTCCAAACCAACGTGTCTCTTCTAGATGCAACGTCGGCCTTCAATGAAGAGTTGTGGCTCATGAAAGGTGGCGGATATGAAGGTGAAGTCGCCACAATAAAATATTATTTATTATTCAAGTGAAGCGCCTCTTCACAAGTCGTCATCAATAAGAGATATATAAATTACATTGCAATTAAATTATTTACAATAAATGAATAGCCAACGGCTATGTGAGTTTATTGTTTGATCGTTGCTGGAAGTAGAGGCCCGCGGCTGTAAACATCAACACTCCCTCTCAACTAGGGAGGGATACTTCCAACTATCCAAGGTCATGGAGTCTCTCAACATGACACCCACAATGGCTACACCCATATGTGGAAAGAGCTCATCACGGAGTCACTCAACGTGATATCGTCCATCATGGCTACTCCCATGTATGGAAAAGAACATGTGCACAAGTGCCCATCACGGAGTCACTTAACATGATGTAGTCATCTCAACATGACATCCACCATGGCTACTCCCAGAGGGTGGAGACAAGGGCTTTCACCTCAAATTTCTCTCATAGAGAAAGATGCATTAACAAGGGCTTACACCTCAAATTTTTCTCATAGAGAAAGATGCATTAACAAGGGCTTACACCTCAAATTTCTCTCACAAAGAAAGATGCATTAAAGCAAATCACAGAAGATCACTGATGTTGAGTCTCCCTCTCAACTAGGGCTTCATTCTCCACAACTCCAAGCTTGTCTCGAAAGTGCACAAACTTCACTCTAGAGAGAGGATTGGTGAGAATATCAGCCGTCTGCTCATAAGTATAAATGTATCTCAATTGGATAGCTTTCCTCAATATCATATCTCTGATATAATGGTATTTGATCTCAACATGTTTTGTTGTCATGAAACATGGGATTGACAGAAAGCTTTTCATAGCTTTGATTATCACAATGAATAACAGTCGGCTATATTGATTGTCCAAACAATCCTGCAAGGAGCTTCTGAAGCCACACTGCTTCTCGAGTTGCTACATATGCTGCAATATACTCAGCCTTTGCAGTGCTTAGTGCCATTGAAGACTACTTCCTACTACACCAGGAAATCATCGCAGATCCCAACTAAAGCAACAACTAGAGGTGCTCTTTCGATCAGCTACACTCCCTACCCAATCAGAATCAAAATATCCTTGCAGCTTTAGGTCTACACTAGAAGTATATTTCAAACCATATCCAACTGTGCCACGCAAATATCTCAGGATATGTTTAGCTGCAACTAGATGAATTTTCCTTAGTTCACACATGAACTGACTAAGTGCACTCACTACATAGCAAATATCTAGTCTTGTATTGACTAGATACATCAACGATCCAATCAACTGCCTATACATAGTAGGATCCACCAAATTTGAACTAGCTGCAGACTCACTTAGCTTCTTCAAATTGGTTTCCATCCGTGTAGACATGGATTTGCAATCCATCATACCAAATCTCTTCAAGATGTCTATAGTATACTTCCCTTGACTCAAAATGATCTCATTAGGCCTCTGCCATACTTCTAATCCTAGGAAGTAATGCATATATCCAAGATCCTTCATCTCGAATTCAAAAACTAACTCCTTGCATTTGATAATAAGATATTCTGCTCCAATAAGAAATAGATCATCAACATAAATAACAAAGATTAATGCCTCACCATCAACTACCTTGAAGTAAAGATTTGAATCAGCATCATTCTTGGAGAAGCCCAAGCTCATCAAGTATCAATCAATCCTGTCATACCAGGCACGAGGAGCCTGCTTAAGGCCATACAAAGCCTTCTTCAATTTACAAACATGAGACTCCTTCCCATTAATCTCAAAGCCATCAGATTGCTCAATGTATACCTCTTCTTCAATTACATCATTAAGAAATGCAGTCTTCATGTCCATCTGATGTAACTTCCATCCTTTAGCTGCTACAATAGCAATGATAGTCCTAATGGATGTATATCGAGCAACCGGTGCAAATGTTTCTTCATAGTCTATTCCCTCTTTCTGAGAGAATCCTCTAGCCACAAATCTAGCTTTGTATTTCTCAATGCTTCGATCAACCGCATGCTTGATCTTGAAAAGCCATTTAGAAGACACAACAGATTTCCCTTCTGATCTTGGTACAATATCCAAACATCATTCTTGATGATAGATTGATATTCTTCAGCCATAGCATCTCTCCATACTTGTTGACTTGATGCTTCCTCAACACTGGAAGGCTCAGATTCAATAATATGAATCATTAATGCAACATAGCTTGGAAATGTAATGTCCCCTTTTTCGGCATGATCGTGTTTGTTGGTGGTTGGCCTATTACTTAGACTCTCGTAGGCTAACAGGTTGGGTTAGAGGGTCAGTGGCATTATTTGATGGGTTTTGTCATTCTCATCCTTTGACTTCAGTGATTGGCTCACAGCAGGCCTTGGCAGTTCAGTGATTGACAGTTTCTGACGACGCGTTATTATGTGGGGTTTTGAGCGAGTTATGATATCAGAGCACTGATCCTGCCAGCCTGTAGGGTTAGCAGCTTCTATGCGGTCACATCAGAACAGGTTTGACAGGTACTACTCACATAGGGGTTGAACAGCAAAGTGGTTATCATGGCTTCTAAATTTGTTGATGAAGTAATGGCTGCTTATGAGGAATATTTAGCATTTCTAGATAAGATAAAAGATCGCCTAGACTTCGAACAATATATGGAGCATCGGATGGTTTATAATAAGCAACAAAGCAAATCAAAGAAATGTAGAGAGCATTTCAAATAATATTCAGCAGAAACCTATGCCTTCACAACAAAGATTAGTTCGTAGCTTGGAGCAGTCTGAAGACTCCATTTCAAGACAAAGCTCATCACAAAACAAAACAAAACAAAAAAATTGAGTTTCTTTGATGTGTTGGGATTAAAAAGGGATCAATCAACAAATCATGATCTTCAACCTACAGGTGAACATGGGATTGAAACTAAAGTGGTGAATGATAAGGGAATTGTACATCATGAAGCGGAAACCCAGAACGTTGACACTTTCAACGCTCAAGAAGTTGTTATCAGATGTGATAACAAGTCTGATGTTCAAGACAGCAGCCTTTCACTTGAGCAAAATGATGATTTGAAAGTCATGGCAAGTTCAGAAAATAGTGTGGAAGGTTCTCCTACTATTGGCATGCTAGATGAGAGTGTCATTAACGAGGAATGCATTGTTGATTCAAGTCACAACAAGTCTGATTTTGTATATCAGACCTTAGAAGATGTGAGCCAAACACAAGTTCTGTGTAATGGGTGGCTACAAAGAGCTAAAAAGTCAAAGATGTTGGCTGCCAATGCAAAACAGCATTTGCAGGAAGTTAAGGAACGTTGCAGCCAACTCGATCAAGCAAAGAAACAAAGAGAGCCACATCTTCGATCTCTAATTCTTCCAAGGAAGGAATGTGTAGATGTAGAGCATGCAAAGGAGGAACGTTTTGAGATAAGCCAAAATGAAGAATATACAGCTGTGTGGGATTCAAGAAATTCTTTTAGTATACACAACATGCATCTTGCATCTTTTGAGTTACCTCTAGTTGAGAGCCCAATAAAAGCTCACACTTAGTGGACCAGCCACTAGGGTCATTGCTACACAAGAGTCTCGAGGAGAGTTCCAATATTTCCTTGTCACGAGAAAGCGGTATAGGGATGATACCCTATCATCCTATGAACCTATTGGTATCTTTTACATCTCCATAGGTTGGCCTTACAGTTTGGAGGGTGCTGTTCCGTTTCATATCAGCAACCTAAAAGGAGCGATCACACATCATTTAGCAACTATGAGGGATAGACCGCACACCTATAGGAAGTCAGCAGAGGGTGGAGATTGTTATGGTGTTGCAGGCACTTCCAGTCATTCCTATCTCCTCAGAGCAGATGGATGTGAGTTTGGTTTGCATTGGGACCTGACTACTGATAGGTTCAGCACTACCATTTGGATGAGTCCCATGCGTTGGCTTCACCACTTCTAGCATGGTGAAGTTGAGATCAGTGTTGAGCAGCAGAAGACAGTTGGTGATAGCAGGGACATTACACGACACTATCCTTGGGATCCTGGTGGAGTGGTTGATTCTTTGTTGTTGAGATTGCTTGCAGACAAGCAATTTCAAGGAGGGCGGACTGTAATGTCCCCTTTTTCAGCATGATCGTGTTTGTTGGTGGTTGGCCTATTACTTAGACTCTCGTAGGCTAACAGGTTGGGTTAGAGAGTCAGTGGCATTATTTGATGGGTTTTGTCGTTCTCATCCTTTGACTTCAGTGATTGGCTCACAGCAGGCCTTGGCAGTTCAGTGATTGACAACTTCTGACGATACGTTATTATGTGGGGTTTTGAGCGAGTTATGAATATTTTAGTGGAATAAAGTGTTTTAATATATTTGACAGAATATTATAAAGTCAACTTGATTTTATAATAAAGTAATCACTTAAATTTATTTAAGTGAAAATTAGAAGCACTTTAGTGAAATATTTCATAAAGTGATTAATTAAATCACTTCAAGTGGGCTCCATGTATTTAAGTGAAAACTATTGAAAAGGGGATTTAAATATATTCTAAAATATTTAAATGACTCCAAAAGTGGCGTCACTTCTTGGGATGCGTGCCTTTTTGGCTTTATATGCAAGCCAAGGTAAAATCAAACTCACTTTTGACTATTTGATATTTTCTTGGCTTTGGCTTTGCTTGCTTCTCTGAGACAAGGGTTTCAATAGTTTTTTTATCTTTAGAGAACGAAAACTCTTCACAGATCTGTGATTGTGAGACTGTGCAAGATCAGTTGAATGATTGCAACAGCAGGGGCTTCAATTCAGAAGTTTCTACAGTGCTTAATCAGGAATTTTGGTGCAATATTCAGTAGTTGTCAATAAGATACAGGAGGGCGACCTTCATCTGGCAGACACTCCACCTTCATGGCCGTACTTTCAATGCTGAGGGCATGGCTGCTTTATTGAAGTGCGTGGCACTTTTCTCAAGGGCGTTTGGAGTTCTGGAGAAGAAACGCCTTCTTCTTTGAGGATTTTTTTAATCTCCTTCATTGGCGTTTAGCTTGTACCTTTCATTTGCTTCAATTTTCAAGCTGGAGATTGCATTCAGTTGGATTCTACGTTTGAAATTGTCAGTTTTCATCATTCTTGGCTGGCAATATGGAATAAATTCTTATTTAAATAATCTGGAGCATTACGGGTATGTTTGTAACTTGTAATCTCTTTGTTTCAGTTATTTAATATCTTCTGCACTTCCATCTGGTGAATTTAAACTCAATTCTAAGTTTTATGAGCATTTATGTGAAATCGCCCCTTCTACTTCTCTTTAGAAATTTCTCTAAAAAACAAAAAAAAACACAAATAAGATAAGAAAATACAGGGGTTTGAGTTGTGAGCCAGCAGGGTTCATCACAGGAAACTTCTATGGTCTTTTGCTTTCTTTGAATGTTCCTCTAAGAGCTGCAAACTTTTTTTCCTCCTGCATTGTTTGCCTAGCCCATAGAGGCCTCATTCGACCTATGACAATGTCTCTTGGCCCATCAATTGGTTCCAAAGGCTCAACTGGATTACCATCTTCTTTCGGTTTAGTAGACTCCCTCTGAATCTCAAGAGTATGGTCAACTTCCATGTCTTGAGGAGTCCCTTGGTCTTCATTATCTATCTACATGTATGAACCTTTAGATCTCTTGAATGCAACATCTTCCTCAAAAGTGACATCCTTGCTGATCTCTATCAATTTCTAACCTAGAATGTAAATCCTGTAGGCTTTTGAAGATTCACTGTAGCCCACAAATATTCCTTTCTTGCCAGATGATTCCAACTTAGTCCTTTTATCTTTAGGCACATGAACATACACAAGACAACCAAAGATTCTCAAGTGACTAACTTCAGGCTTCACACCTGTGAAGGCTTCTTCAGGAGTCATGTTCTCCAAAATACGATGAGGGCTTCAATTTTAAATATACACTGTAGTTCTAGAAGCTTCTGCCCAAAGGAAGGTTTGCAAGTCTTGATCTTGGATCATAGCTTTAGCTGCCCCAACAATGGATCTGTTCTTCCTTTCTACAACACCATTTTGTTGTGGATTGTAAGGGACACAAAACTCCCTCTTAATCCCTGCCTTGATACAAAAGTTACGAAAGCCTCCAAAAATGTATTCTCCTCCGTTGTCAGATCTCAGAACTTTGATCCTCTTCCCGGACAAGTTCTCTACTTGAGCCTTGAATTCTTTGAATTTCTCAAGTACCTCTTCAGATTCTTTAGTCTTTAAGAAATAAATCCAAGTCTTTCTAGAGTAGTCATCAATGAAAATTACATAATACAAGAAACCACTCAAAGAAGCAATAGACATTGGACCACGCAAATCAGAATGAACAAGATCTAGAATACATTTAGATTTACTTTCACTACTATGAAAAGGACCTTTAGTATTCTTACCCATTGTGCATCCTCGGCAAGTACCTTCATGCTCCTGACTGAGTTTTGGAAGGCTAGTGACCATCTTCTACATGGATGCAAGGGCTCTCAAATGGAGGTGAGCAAGTCTTCTATGCCAAAGCTCACTTGAATTGGTGAAGTCATGCAACAATGCCTACACTGGACGAATGGAAAGTCTATAGAGACTCTCTTGCCAAACACCAATCACTCGGGCTGTCTTGATGCTAGAGTTCTTCGGCCAAGCAAGAACTTTTCCCTCGGAAAATGCAATTTGATATCCCTTGTCCTCCAAAGCTGAAATTGATACAAGGTTCCTCTTGATACCTAGTATGAACAACACATCGTTCAAATGAAGAGAAATGTCGGAATCTTGATGGAGAGAGGAGGCTCCTGCACCCTTTACAGAATAACATGCATCATCTCCAATTATGACTTGAATGTTGGTATCTCTCTCCACCAAATCTGAAAGATGTTCTCTAAATCCAGTAATGTGACGAGAGGTGCCACTATCAATCAACCATGTGTTGCTATCAGTTGGAACATTGCTTGATAGGGCTGAGATAAATAGAAATCCACTTGAATTGTCTCTTGAATCCTTCTGAGGAGAGACCTCATCCACATCCGCGGTAGTAGCATGCTGTTTTGGTCTAGTTGCACAATCTCTCGCATAGTGACCAAACTTGTCACATCTGAAGCACTGTATATGGGAGAGATCCTTGTTCTTCTTAGATTTAGGAGCACCATCCGATCTTCTTTGTTCCTCTTGAAATTGCCTTTCTTTCCTTCCCTTCCTTTCCTCTTCGATGTTTGAGCAGCAAGTACATGATTGTCTTCATTGTTAGAACTCCGTCCAATATCTCTTGCTGCCAATCTTGATTCCTCTTGAATACAATCTGCCCTAAGTCGATCAAACTTTGGTAGCTTCGATCTTCCACTAATACCTTGGATGAATGGCTCCCAAGATTGAGGAAGACCATTGAGTAACAACATGACTAAGTCTTCATCATCAACCATATTACCAATGGCACAAAGCTGATCTCTTAACTCAGTGATCTTCATGAAGAAGGAGATGACTGAATCTCCTTTCGCCATCTTGATGTGATGAAGTTGTTGCCTCAATGCAAGAGCTCTGCTTGTATTATTGATCTCATACAATCCCTCCAAGGTCTTGAACATCTCTCTCGCTATCTTCAACTTGGAGATAATAGGCACAAGGTGATCCTTCACAGAATCAATCAATATCTTCTTGGCCTTTGTGCCATTCTTCTTCCATTGTGTCTTCTCATTCTCATCGGAAGGCTCGGGGACTTCGCTCTCCACGAACTCAATAATCTCATTTTCTTTCAATGCAATCAAAACTCTAAACTTCCAAGAGTTGAAGTTAGAGGCACCTTATAGAAATCTGATCACGATCTTGCTTAAACCTGCTCTGATATCATGTTAGTTTTAGGATCAGAAATTAAATAAGTAGATATAGAACAATTTAAACAATTTGACACAGCATATACCCTAGGAAAACCCTCCAACTTGAGGGAGAAAAACCCAGCAACAATATATCACTTATTTATTGAATAATAATCAGCAATTCTCTTTACAATGAGGCTGATCATAAGGCCAAATATCAGCACCAGACTTGATACAAACTCCAGATAATAATATTGCACTTCCTTGATGATAATTTCGGCCTTCTTGAAGAATTACTTCGGTCTCTATGAAGAATAATGATGCACTCCAATATCGAACTCTGTTGTAGGTGAATTCACACTTTCTTTGTATGATTGTAAGATGATTATGAATGAGAGACTAGCGCCTCTTTATATACAATTCGATAGGGAGATCTCCAAACCAATGTGTCTCTTCTAGATGCAATGTCGGCCTTCAATGAAGAGTTGTGACTCATGAAAGGTGGCAGATATGAAGGTGAAGTCGGCCACAATAAAATATTATTTATTATTCAAGTGAAGCGCCTCTTCACAAGTCGTCATCAATAAGAGATATATAAGTTACATTGCAATTAAATTATTTACAATAAATGAATAGCCAATGGACGCCAACGGATATATGAGTTTATTGTTTGATCGCTGCTAGAAGTAGAGGCCTGCGGTTGTAAACATCAACAATTATTGCATTGTTGATTTGCAGCAGCTGGTTTATTGTTGCAATCAATATTTCATTGGAGAGTTGCAGCAGCTGATGCATTGATGCAATTATTTCATTTGAGGAGAAAGCTTATTTTCTGTTGGTTTGTTCCTTGCCCAAAATTTAATGGTCCACGACCAAATTTTGGAGGAGCAGAGAAAATCGATTTTGGGAGAAGCATTGAATGTTTTTGAAAGTTCTTTCACAGTTTGAAGAGGATGACTTTTGGAAAAAGATAATTGTAGATTTTTGAAAATAATTGTCAGTTGGAAGAGTTTTGAATCTAGCAGTTTGGAGTTATTTTTCAATCATCAAAAGAAAATCGACTTCACCTGACGAAATCGCATCTCATTAAGAAAATCATTGGAGGACGAATTTCATGGTGGAAGAGAAAATCATGATTCATCAAAGAGTTCTAGTGCAACAAATCTAGTTTGATTTCTTGAAAATTATTGATATTTAGTGTTGTTGGAAATCGTGGAACTTCTAGATGTCAAGGCGTAGCAAATTAAATTTCCAGTCAAGATGAGTTGGTGAATGTTCATCAAGTTTGAGCAGGTCGTAGTTCTAACACACTCCCAGGCACACTTCCTTTTCAGCTATCATTACCAGTAGTCGCTTTGTGGGAATTTTCCCTTGGTTCAAGCCTCTAAAGTTGGGATGGGTTCTTATTGGAAGAAACGACTTCAGGCAGATATTTCCAGGTTCATTGATACATTGTATAATCTTCATTTATAACTATATTTCTTTATTTCATGGTATCGTTGTCATTCAACATTTTGTAGTGGTCTTCTCATATGCTGAAATGTCTATGTTTGTCATGAGTCGCTGTCATCTATAGCAGGCATTGTAAATGCATAACATATTAGTTGTTGCCTCATCTTTGCATGATCATTGACATATGGATGTAAATTGTAAACCATCTTGAGGAGATACTAGCAAACAAGTGTAATCATTTTGGAGTCATTCTATATATGAGAAGTTAGGGAGTTTGCATATAAAGTGTTTGTTAAAATGACTCTTGTTGTAGCTATTCATTGCATACATTCTCAGTCATCTTGTTGCATTGCAAAATCAATATAAATCTTTCATTTCATATCTTAATGCATTTTTAGTCATTGGCACGTTTAGTTAAGAGTCCTTAATGCACATGATAACATTATATGCATTGAACAATCGAAAAGAAATATCAAACATCAGCTAAAAGAGTTGCAAGACAAGTGTTTAACAAAATTCCCAAGCAGCAAAACTGAGAATTTAGAGAAGCATTGGTGAGGGTCATTACAGTGGCATCAGAGCTCAGTCATCTTGCCAGCCTGTTGGGTAATTGGACTTTGTCTTAGCTAATCACTACAAATCAAAAATTTCAATCAGTCTACATGGCTACTTTTAGTGAACCAATAGAAGCTCTGTTGGAATCATTGAATCAACATCAGATTTCTATTGGAAAAAAGATTGGAATTATGGAACAAAGAACAAGAGGCCATCAAGATTTTTCAAGAGAGGTTGAAGTTTGTTGGTGAGAAGCTGAAATTCTTACCACAGATTAAAGCATCTCTTCTTAACATTTTGGAGGAGGCTGAACGTTGTTTGTGTAAGGTTGGACAGTCACCTTCTCAAGCAATGTATAAGCCTATGAAGCCTTTGGTGAGTTCTTTGGTTAAGCCAGAACTTTTGCAACATCGAGATGAAGAAGTTAGACTTGCAGTTGTCACTTGTATGAGTGAAGTTGCAAGGATTACAGCTCCTACAACACCATATGGTAATGATACTATGAAATTAATACTTCAGATGATGGTGGATAGTTTTCAAGGATTACATGAAGTAAAAAGTCCTACCTTTGGTCAGAGAGTAAAAATCTTGGAGATTATGGCAAAGTTTAGGGTATGTTACCTCTTGAATGACTTTGGGTGCAACGACTTGATTCTCCAGATGCTTGACTACTTCATTTCTGGAATCAAGGAAGCGTCATTTAGACAGTGTGAAGACAAGTATGTTCAATATCTTGTCCCTAATCCTTGATGAAGATGAGGATGTTTGCAAATAGCTACACTCAAATTTGTTAGTCATTTGGAGAAGAGAGCAACATGTTTCGACTGCAACATAAGATCTCACAAGAAGATTGACTGAGCAGAAGATTGAGAAGTTCAGGGAACAATTGAATGTAGAAGAGTTAATCTCATTTGGCCTACCGGTTCCATCTTCTCTACATGAAGATAGCATGCCATCATTTCATGGATCAGCTGAGTTGGAAGATGAGATCAAAGAAAAAATTGAGCCCTCTTGTGTTAATCAAGGCATTGATGACGATTCTACAGGTGGAGTTAGTGCTGACCTAATTCGAAATCAGGATATGTGCATAGATAATATCACCGAAGAAAATAGTTGTGATGCTTCCTCAAGTCAAGCAAAGGTTGTTTGTAACCCTAAAAGTCCACAAAACTTGGAGAACCTGTTGAAGGTGAGTGAAGATGGGATTGTGGCAGCATTATCTTATCATGATAAAATGCACAAACTAATTGAGAATCATCTTTGGATGGTTCAATTGAAGAGAAGACAAAAGGGAGTTGAAGCAAAGTCTTCTCATAATAGCTTGCAGGAAATCAAAGAAGGTTTGGGAAGAGTGAAGACAAATTATTTACACCTTCTTTCAAGTTGTGACCACCTTCTTAACCTCATTGAGATCTATTCAAATGCTTTGATGAGAAAAGAAGAGGAAGTTGATAAGCTCTCTCATGAGCTTGAGGTTTCCAGCGATTCCTTGAGGAGTACTCAGTTAGCCCTTCAGGAATTTGAGATTCATGTTGATGAGCTCTGTTTGGAGTTGAGTATGGCTCCTTGTTCATCATGTTCAACAGAGACATAGTCATCTATGGCAGCCAAGGCACAGGATGAAGAAAGTAGCATGAGACCTAGCAGTCACACTCAGGATACAAGTGCAATGCCTCTTGTGTTGGATAGGCAAGAGGAGTCAGTTGGTGATGGATGCATCGTTCTTGATCTTGAGAGGTATATGATCAAGTTGTCGGTTGATTTCAGTCTATGGCTTGGAGATAAACATGTTGGCAGTAGTATCCTAGCACCATCCTCTTGGGTTTTACCTCCTACTTCATTGATTGGTGGCTGTCCTCCTTTGCTGGTCAGAGTTCTGTCAGGTTACACTTTGAGGGAAGCGACTGTTGGTATGGATAGGAGAGGTTGGGATTGTCACTTTGAAGTTAGAGGATGGAATGATGATGAGTTCTTATCATCCTTGGGCAGCAAAGATACCTTTTGCTCCATCATGGACTTGATTCACAGTTTACATGGTGTTGTTCTGATTTATGCCAGCAGCTTGACAAGGGTTGGTATATGTTTCTATGCACCTATGTTGGACACCTTTCACATCTTCAGGAAGCCGCTCAGGGTGGAATGGATTGTGGATGATGCAGACACATCAATCTTGGTTGCGGGTTCAGGTGTTATGGGAGATTTGAGCACAAGGCTCTACATTGGTACTTTTGAGATTGACATTGGTCAGTCTTATCAGTAGAAGATGGTTCCTTCTAAGTCCTGCACGCAGGACCTTGGTGTTCCAGCCTCTTTTCAAGAGATTGATGGCATTCGTGATGGTACTCTTCTTACTCCTGAAAGCAAATCAAGAAACTTGCAGTTACTTCCAGATAGGGTTCTTGTTGACAAGGCTGCAAGGCGTAATGATGATGTTGTGGCAAGCATAGTTGGCATACTCGCAGGAAACTCGGCGAGTCTTGAAAAACTCGCGAGTTTTTTTCAGAAACGAGTTTTTGCAGAGTTAACTCGCAGAACTTGAAATTCGAGTTTTTTCGAGTTTTTGCAAAAACTCGCGAGTTTTTAGTGGCGAGTACTCGCCAAAAACTCGCGAGTCCGAAGGAAAAACTCGCCTGCGCAGGAATAAAGGCTGAAGACGTCTTTTAATAAGTTCATTTCATTTCAAAATCACTTGATACTTTGTGTGAGGAGCTAAAAACCCCCCCCAAGCAAGGAGATATCATTTCCAACGATTTTCCATCGAGGAGAGCGGATTCAAACGCCATTTTGTGTGGATTTTGAAGGGAAATTCGATTCACAGGTAGGGTTTTTGTTTTTGTTTTTTGTTTTTGATTAATTAATTTCTTTCATTCTTCTTGCAAAATACTCATTCCAAATTGAAAAAAAGACATGATAGAGCACAAAGAAACAATTTTTTTGCATTTAGAATCCAAAAAACAAGATTCATCACAATCTTTTGTTGATTTTTGCTGATTTTTTTCATTTTTTTCACTATTTTTTGAAATTTTCAGACCTAGGTTCATTTTTTGTGTAGAATGATATGATTAGTTAATAATGTTAATTGATAATTCATTTAAACACATTTGTATCAATTTAAATCAAATTTAGCTCTAGATTTTTGAAGTTTTAATGATTTTAGGTTGTTTTTTAAATTTTTTTTGTATTAAAAACTAATATGTTGTACATATTTTTGAATGTGTAGATTGATCATTGATCAGTGAATACACATTACAGTGATTACACACTATAATGGCTTCTGGCTCTGGTTCATGCTCAGCATCAGGTTCCACCCCCGCCCCATCAAGTTCCACCCCTCGCACACCATCAGCATGGGTTCCAGGCACTCGTCCAGCAGGGGCTAGAGACCCTACATGGAAATATGGTGTCAGAGGGCCAGTGCCTGGAACAGTTGTTTGCGGTGAATGCAAAAAAACATATCATGGAGGCATAAATCGCCTCAAATACCATCTAGCAGGCATTCCTCAACGTGATTCCAAGGTTTGTGAGAAGCCCAAAGAAGAGATTAGAAGAGAGATGCTTGCCCTACTTTCACTTGCTGAGGAAAAAAAAATGCAAAGGGAGAGGGCTAAAAAAGCCATAGCAGCATCCATAGCCAGTGCTAGTGGACATGCGCATGCCCATGGGACTCAGGAGCACGGGGTCGAGCACATGGAGATAGAGTCAGATGAGGATGCAGATATTATTGGCATTGTGGGCTCTCTTCATGGTCCACGGATTCGCATTCATGGCACATCCTCCACAGCCACATCGGCTAGGCCCCCCTTGTCCTCTAGTTCGACTAGAGTGCCAATGCCACCACCACCTTCATCTTCACGCAACCCACAAAGTTTTTTTGTGCCAAGAAACACACCAGGAGCACAGGGATCATTGGAGGCTACAGGGTGGAACAAGGAGGTGCATGAACATGCCAAAATGGCATGTGCTGATTTTTGGTATTTCAATAACATACCATTCAATGTGGCGAGTAGTCCCTATTGGCACAATATGGTCACTTCATTGACAGTTGCGGGAAAAGGCTTCAAGCCACCTTCTCGCAAAGATTTGAGTGGGAGGTAAGTGACAAGTCAACTTAAATTTTATGTTCTTTAATTTAAAATTTAAATTACTTTATTATTTATGTTGAATTCAAGCTATTTTTTGTTTAAAACTTACAATTTTGTACTTATTTAATTATTTTACTTTGTACTTGCAGTTTGCTCACAAATGCAACCGAAAGGGCAATGCATGTGGTGGAAGAGCAAAAAACTAAATGGAAGAAATTTGGCTGCTCAATTCTTTCTGATGGGTGGACGGATGGGAGAAACCGCACCATCCTTAATTTTTTGGTTGCTTCCAAAGGTGAAGTGTTTTGGAAGTCGGTGGATGCTTCCAACAGGATAAAAACTGCAGATACATTGTGTACGCTGTTGGAAGAAGTTGTGATGGAGGTGGGCATTGCTAATGTGGTGCAAGTCATCACAGATAATGCAGCAGCGTATGTGGCAGCTGGAAGGATGCTTGAGAGTAGACATCCATCACTCTTTTGGTCACCTTGTGCGGCTCATTGCCTTGACCTTCTTTTGGAGGACATAGGCAAACTTGTTTGGGTGGCACCGATTGTAGATGATGCAAGGAGCATCACAAAATATATCTACAATCACCCTTGGGTTCTTAGTTTGATGAGAGAGCATACGCAAGGGAAGGAGTTGGTGAGATCGGGTGCCACAAGGTTTGCAACAATTTTCCTAACGTTGCAAAGCATTTTGGATTCTTTGGGCTCTCTAAGACAAATGTTCGTGAGTCAAGCATGGAATGACTCCTCATATTCAAAGAAGGCCGAAGGAGATAGAATTTCTGCAATTGTCTTCGACCCCTTGTTTGCACAAAAAGCTACAGAGATCGTGAAGGTAACTTCCAAACTTTGATTTTAATTTTAATCTCAAGTTCAATATAAATATATGTTTTTTAATTTAACTTTAAGCCTTTCATTATAAATTTCTAACTTTGATCTTTTTGTATTTTTAATCTAGGTGTCGGAGCCCTTGGTTAGAGTCCTCCGCTTGGTAGATGGGGATGAAAACCCAATGGGATACATTTATGAGGCCATGGATAGGGCCAAGGAGGCCATCAAAAGTTATTACAAGGGGGACAGCCTCAAATTTGATCCCATATGGGAGATTGTTGATAGGAGGTGGAACAATCAACTCCACCAACCCATCCATGCAGCAGGGTACTTCCTCAACCCTTCTTTTCTCTTCTCAGAGAGCTTCTCTGATCCTAATGGAGAGGTTATGGAGGGGCTCACAACATGCATTCAGAGGATGGAACCTGAGGTTGCAGTGAGAGACCTCATCGTCAGGGAGATGGATATATATAGGGAGGCAACTGGTAATCTCTTTTCTTCAGAGTTGGCTGTTAGAGGAAGAACCACTTTGCCACCAGGTATAAAATTCAGAGTCTTTAAATTTTAAGTTTATTTCACATGCATCTTAGAATTTGATAAAATGTGTTTTGACTTTTGACTTTTGAGTCTTTGACTTTGTTTTCTAACTCTTCAATTTTCTTTTTGTTTTTTGCAGATGTTTGGTGGAAAAATTGGGGTGGAAAAACCCCAAATCTACAAAAAATTGCCCTCCGTATTCTATGTCAGCCTTGTAGTGCATCCAATTGTGAGCGCAATTGGAGCTTGTTCGAGTCCATTCACACGAAAAAGAGGAACAAGTTAACACAAAAGCGCCTCAATGACTTGGTCTTTGTGCAATACAACCTTCGGTTGCGCATAAAGAGAGTTGAAGAAAAATCACAGGATCCTATTGACTTAGATGAGATAGATCCTTATAGTGATTGGACAGGGCGAGAGGAGCAGCCTCCATTGTTTAGTGCAGATGAAATCCTTGACTTTGAGAGAGAGGCAATGGAGGATGTGGGTGCATCAGGAGTTGGAGATGTAGGGTTGGATGAGATCCAGCCAGAGCCAGAGCCAGAGCCAGAGCCAGCAGCAGTAGCACCGCAGCCACCACCACTAGCACCACGCACACGTGGCAGGGCTAGAGGACCCACCTCTTCTTCCCTAGCTGTTGCTAGACTAGGGAAGAGGAAAGCCTAGCATGTTGTATTTAGTTGTTGTTTAGAACTTTAGTATTTGCTTCTAGTTCTAGTTTTACTGTTTTCATGTATCAGACTTTCAGGCTTTTAGCCATCGGGATTCCGCATGAGAATGCGATTTTGTAATTAATTTACATTAAAGTCAATCAAAATTAATAGAAAACACTTTTGTACTCATTTATGGATTCATTGGATTCATCTTGTCATTGAATTTTGCAAAAAAAATGTGTTTTTAATGAAAATTAAGCAATTTTTTCATTTCCCGAGTTTTTTTGCCGAGTTTTTTTCGAGTTTTTGGCGAGTTTTTAAAAACTCTCCAATTTTTCCCTTGGCGAGTTTTTCCTTGGGGCGAGTTTTCCAACTATGGAGTGGCAAGATCAACTCATCTGTTTTGAGTTCTGAGTCTTCTTCTGATGATGGCAATGTAGGATGGAGTACACATAACTACTTTGGTTTTCCATTGGCATAGTTAGGGGAGTTTCTCCTCAATTGCATTATGAGGTGTGCTCATCAGTTTTCTTCCAGCCCACATACACAAGATTTGATTTTGTCCTTGATGACACAGAGAGGTGGGTTGAGTAAGAGGTGTTCGGGTTCACTCTGGTATGATATGTTCCCGATTTCAGGTGATGAGTCCAAGTTTGGCAAGTCTCTCACTTTTTTCTCTCCAGTCGGTTACTTCCAGAAGCAAGAGTTTGAGATTTGGTTCGAGTGGACTCTAGGGGTTATCAAAGTGGCACGGCGAAAGTCAGTTGATGTTGAGATTGATGGACTTCCAATTTGTTCATGGGATCCAGGTGGAGTTTTCTTATGGATAGTATGGATGCCCGAGGTTCATCATCGCAATTCTTGGGTGGCAGAGTTGTTTTTCAAAGAGATCATTGGGTTGCATGGGTTGCCGAGGTTCTTAGTCAGTGACAAAGACAGTAGGTTCCTAAGTGCCTTTCGGCAGGAGCTATTCAAATGGACAGGTACTGACTTGGCTTTTGGGGAGTATAGAGCTCCTAAGGCTAAGTATTGGATTCAAAGGAACCGGGATTTCTTGCAGGCACTCCAAGGTAATTTGCAAGTGGAACAAAATCAGCTTAGGACATATGCTGATGGGCATGAGTTTGAACACAGATTTGAGATTGGAGACTTGGTCTACCTTTGCTTGCAGCCTTACAGGCAATCTACTTTGAGGAAGAGCAATGCGAGGAAACTCAAGCCTCGATTTTATGGACCCTACAAGATCATCAAGAGTGTCAGGGAGGTAACCTATGAGTTGGAGTTGCCAGAGAGCAATAAGATAAATAGTGTATTTCATGTTTCATTCCTCAAGAAGGCACTTGGACAGCGGGTTACTTTTTCATTGGAACTGCTACCATTGGATGAGGAGGGACATTTGGCCCTAATTCCTAAGGAGATAGTTGATACCCAAGAGAAGAGATTGAGGAACAGGGTGGTTAAGAGGTATTTGGTGAGATGGAGAGGTTTGCCAAAAGAGGATGCCACAAGGGAAGGAGAACAAATTCTGCAGCATCTCAGTTTGCAATTGCTTCGGAACAAGCAATTTCGGGAAGGGAGGATTGTAATGTCCCCTTTCAGTAGCCACCTTGAGGTTCATTTAGCCTTTATTTATTCCCGAAGGCTAAAAGGAGAAATAAGGGAATAATTATTAAATTAATTATTTATAAAGTTATTTCAATAAATTAAAAATATAAAATCATAAGATAACTTTATATTTAATTAATTTAATAAAGTGACTTCAAATAAAATTTTATATCATAAAGTAACTTTAGGGAATAAAATAATAATATTTCTAGAAGCTTCTAGGAAGTCATTGAGAAATCTTTATAAGGAGTTGTTGGCTTAGCATTTGGGCATGCTTATGTCTTGGATTATTCTATTCATACCAGTTTGGTAGAAGCTTGAATGCTTTGCTTGTCCAAGGGTTTGAAGACTCTAAGATACCAGGTTCGGTTGTCAAAGATCAACCCTAGCTGGAGATTGTGGAGAAATCCATCTAGGGCTTCTACAGGTGCTTCATTGCAGAGTTGGAATTGGTGCGATAGCTGAAGTATTATTGCAATTTTGAAGGAGACCTGAATTAAGGCAATAGCTGGTTTATTATTGCATTGTTGATTTGCAACAGCTGGTTTATTGTTGCAATCAATATTTCATTGGAGAGTTGCAGCAACTGATGTATTGATGCAATTATTTCATTTGAGGAGAAAGCTTATTTTCTGTTGGTTTGTTCCTTGCCCAAAATTTAATGGTCCATGGCCAAATTTTGGAGGAGCAGAGAAAATCGATTTTGGAAGGAGAAGCATTGAATGTTTTTGAAAGTTCTTTCCCAGTTTGAAGAGGACAACTTTTGGAAAAAGATAATTGTAGATTTTTGAAAATAATTGTCAGTTGGAAGAGTTTCGAATCTAGCAGTTTGGAGTTATTTTTCAATCATCAGAAGAAAATCGACTTCACCTAAAGAAATCGCATCTCATTAAGAAAATCATTGGAGGACGAATTTCATGGTGGAAGAGAAAATTGTGATTCATCAAAGAGTTCTGGCACAGCAAATCTAGTTTGATTTCTTGAGAATTATTGATATTTAGTGTTGCTGGAAATCGTGGCACTTCCAGATGTCATAGGCGCAGCAGATTAAATTTCTAGTCAAGACGAATTGGTGAATGTTCATCAAGTTTGAGCAAGTCAGATTTCTGA